>JAJQKJ010001743.1:0-165537 GCA_029574335.1 Rana kukunoris
ATTGGGGATCAGTGGATAGGTGCCCCCTTACATTGGGGATCAGTGGATAGGTGCCCCCTTACATTGGGGATCAGTGGATAGGTGCCCCCTTACATTGGGGATCAGTGGATAGGTGCCCCCTTACACTGGGGGGGGATCAGTGGATAGGTGCCCCCTTACACTGGGGGGGGATCAGTGGATAGGTGCCTCTTACATTGGGGGATCAGTGGATAGGTGCCCCTTACATTGGGGATCAGTGGATAGGTGCCCCTTACATTGGGGATCAGTGAATAGGCGCCCCTTACATTGGGGATCAGTGAATAGGCGCCCCTTACATTGGGGATCAGTGGATAGGTGCCCCCTTACATTGGGGGATCAGTGGATAGGTGCCTCTTACATTGGGGATCAGTGGATAGGTGCCCCCTTACATTGGGGGATCAGTGGATAGGTGCCCCCTTACATTGGGGGATCAGTGGATAGGTGCCTCTTACATTGGGGATCAGTGGATAGGTGCCCCCTTACATTGGGGGATCAGTGGATAGGTGCCCCCTTACATTGGGGGATCAGTGGATAGGTGCCCCCTTACATTGGGGGATCAGTGGATAGGTGCCCCCTTACATTGGGGGATCAGTGGATAGGTGCCCCCTTACATTGGGGGATCAGTGGATAGGCGCCCCCTTACATTAGGGGATCAGTGGATAGGCGCCCCTTACATTGGGGATCAGTGGATCCTGGGGACACCCATTGAGAAGGATGGCGGTACTGAACCCCGACATTGGGGGTGTCCAGCCAACCCGCGGTCTTGCCGGGAGATGGTACATACGGTACATACCATGGAGGCCGCCGTGTATCTCTGTCCGATCCCGCTGTATTCATTGTTCGAATATTCAAAATGATTTTTCTATAAAAAGACAAAAAAAAAATATTCAGTTTCATAAAAGATGTTTTATCATGAAATGGAGAGACGGGATTTGTACGGAGCGGGGCGGGGCATGCAAACGGGAAACATGCAGAGCGGAGGATTCTGGGAGGAACATTCCAGTGAGGGATCAGAGTGCAGGGATTGGATGACGGAACGAAGGTGCAATACACAGAGGTGCCGATAACATGGGGAGCATCATCAATACGGAGACATAAAACACGCCCATTATGGGGTCTAAGAGCAGAGGCGTAGCATGGGTGGTCAGCGCTCGGGGCAACCACCCCCCCGGCCCCCCCCCTGCTACGCCACTGACTATCAGGACAATCATCGATACAGAAACATAAAACACGCCCATTATGGGCTCTATGAGCAGTGGTGTAGCGTGGGGGCTCGCAGTGCCCGGGGCAACCCCCCCTGGCCCCCCCCATGCTACGCCACTGACTATCAGGACAATCATCGATACGGAAACATAAAACACGCCCATTATGGGCTCTATGAGCAGTGGCGTAGCGTGGGCTGTCAGCGGCCGGGCAGGGCAAGAGATTTCCGCACCCTAATCCACCGATTTTTAGCACTCTGAGTCCCTTCCACTAGTACAGTAGTACACACCAACCCGATTCCTACACCGACCTACCCGATCACTATACTAACCTACCTGACCCCTACACTGACCACTAATCTGACCTACCTGACCCCTACACTGACCTACCCGATTCCTACACTGACCACTAAACTGACCTACCCGATTCCCACACTGACCAAACTACACTGACCTACACTGACCACACTACACTGACCTACCCGATTCCCACACTGACCAAACTACACTGACCTACACTGACCACACTACACTGACCTACCCGATTCCCACACTGACCACACTACACTGACCTACCCGATTCCCACACTGACCTACCCGATTCCCACACTGACCACACTACACTGACCTACCCGATTCCCACACTGACCACACTACACTGACCTACCCGATTCCCACACTGACCTACCCGATTCCTACACTGACCACACTACACTGACCTACCCGATTCCCACACTGACCAAACTACACTGACCTACACTGACCACACTACACTGACCTACCCGATTCCCACACTGACCACACTACACTGACCTACCCGATTCCCACACTGACCAAACTACACTGACCTACACTGACCACACTACACTGACCTACCCGATTCCCACACTGACCACACTACACTGACCTACCCGATTCCCACACTGACCACACTACTGACCTACCCCCCGATTCCCACACTGACCTACCCGATTCCCACACTGACCACACTACACTGACCTACCCGATTCCCACACTGACCACACTACACTGACCTACCCGATTCCCACACTGACCACACTACACTGACCTACCCGATTCCCACACTGACCTACCCGATTCCTACACTGACCACACTACACTGACCTACCCGATTCCCACACTGACCTACCCGATTCCCACACTGACCACACTACACTGACCTACCCGATTCCTACACTGACCACACTACACTGACCTACCCGATTCCCACACTGACCTACCCGATTCCCACACTGACCAAACTACACTGACCTACACTGACCACACTACACTGACCTACCCGATTCCCACACTGACCACACTACACTGACCTACCCGATTCCCACACTGACCACACTACACTGACCTACCCGATTCCCACACTGACCTACCCGATTCCCACACTGACCACACTACACTGACCTACCCGATTCCCACACTGACCACACTACACTGACCTACCCGATTCCCACACTGACCCCACTACACTGACCTACCCGATTCCCACACTGACCTACCCGATTCCTACACTGACCACACTACACTGACCTACCCGATTCCCACACTGACCTACCCGATTCCCACACTGACCTACCCGATTCCCACACTGACCACACTACACTGACCTACCCGATTCCTACACTGACCACACTACACTGACCTACCCGATTCCCACACTGACCTACCCGATTCCCACACTGACCACACTACACTGACCACACTACACTGACCTACCCGATTCCTACACTGACCACACTACACTGACCTACCCGATTCCCACACTGACCTACCCGATTCCCACACTGACCACACTACACTGACCACACTACACTGACCACACTACACTGACCTACCCGATTCCTACACTGACCACACTACACTGACCTACCCGATTCCCACACTGACCTACCCGATTCCCACACTGACCACACTACACTGACCTACACGATTCCTACACTAACCTTTCCTCCTCCTTCCCCCCCAGTCTCCGCACGGTCACAATGCCTGGGGTCATCATGGATGGTCTTCAGCCTACATTTACTCACTGCTGTGTCAGTGTCACCGCTGGAGCCTAACCTGGGACCGCGCCGCAACTTCTTTCTCATAGCGAAGTGGAAGAGCTCAGAGTCTCCTAGACTGCACAGCGCAGGAGAAGAGGTGCAGGTAACCTGCCGCTGCACCCCTCTGAATTTTGCGCTCCGGGGCAACCAACCCCCCCTGCCCCCCCCCCCCCCCACACTACGCCACTGACTACGAGGACAATCATCGATGCAGAGACATAAAACACGACCATTATCAGGACAATCATCGATGTTGTAGAATTAACGAGACATAAAACGGAACTCCATTGTGGATTGTAAGCTCTACGGGTGAGACACGGACGGAGAGAGAGAATGACGATACAACACGGACAGGCGTGGGGGGGAGGGGGGGCGCCAGAGACAGGTGGAGAGAATTACCAGGAGATTATTTGGGAAGAAATTTCTACGGAAGAACGTTCAGATCTCTCCACAATTACCGTGTGTCGGGACTTTCCCCGAAGAACTTCAGAGAAAGGAGACTTCCGGCCTTTAACTATCACCTGTTCAGTGGCAGGAAATACATCAAGTGACAATCTGCACCGGCTTCTTAAATCTCTTCAAAAAGTTTTTTTTTTTTTTTATAAAAAAAAGCATGACCCAAAAAAATGGGAGGCGCCAATGAAAAAAGGACCGCCTCCGTTGGTCCCACCAAATAGGAAGCACCGTACTGAAATCACTACGGCGATTAGATGGAGTGCAGGAAATCCCGCAGGGCACCATCTATCAGCTCGTGTACAGCGCTACGCTATAGGGTGGCACTTCACAAAAGAAAGAGATTAACTTAGGATCGATACTTACAGGCAGACCTCCGGCGCTGTCCAGATACACAATCACCATGGCGGTGGTCATACCATTCCCAGCCTAAACCAGGACAAAACACGGGAGAGGTCAGAGGTCATGGCAGTATACAGGAGGGTCATATGCAGGAGGAAGGGATAGGAGAGGTCAGAGGTCATATACAGGAGGGTCATACACAGAGTGCAGGAGGGAGAAATGGGAGCGGCCAGAGGTCTCCAGGAGGAGGTGCTGACCCCGTCACTCACCTCACACAACTTTTCTGGGTTGGCCAGCAGTGAATGCCACTCCAGTTTGAGGTGAACGGTTCCGCTGACCACATCGCAGAGCGGAAACCACTGGAAGACATAAAGGAGCCACTGGTTACAGAGAGAAGAGAGCGATTGCTCTGGGTCCCTCCCCTGCAGGACACCCTCCCGGGTCCCGCCCCCCCCCGCAGGACACACCCCCGGGGTCTCTTCTCTGCAGGACACACCCCCCCAGTCTCTCCGCAGGACACCCCCCCCCAGTCCCTCCTCTGCAGGACACACACACCCCCAGTCCCTCCTCTGCAGGACACACACCCCCCCAGTCCCTCCTCTGCAGGACACACACCCCCCCAGTGCCTCCTCTGCAGGACACACACCCCCCAGTCCCTCCTCTGCAGGACACACACCCCACAGTCCCTCCTCTGCAGGACACACACACCCCCAGTCCCTCCTCTGCAGGACACACACCCCCCCCCCAGTCCCTCCTCTCTGCAGGACACACACCCCCCCCAGTCCCTCCTCTGCAGGACACACACCCCACAGTCCCTTCTCTGCAGGACACACCCCCCCAGTCCCTCCTCTGCAGGACACAGCCCCCCCCCAGTCCCTCCTCTGCAGGACACAGCCCCCACAGTCCCTCCTCTGCAGGACACAGCCCCCACAGTCCCTCCTCTGCAGGACACACACACCCCCAGTCCCTCCTCTGCAGGACACACACACACCCCCAGTCCCTCCTCTGCAGGACACACACACACCCCCAGTCCCTCCTCTGCAGGACACACACACACCCCCAGTCCCTCCTCTGCAGGACACACACCACCCCAGTCCCTCCTCTGCAGGACACACACCCCACAGTCCCTCCTCTGCAGGACACACACCACCCCAGTCCCTCCTCTGCAGGACACACACCACCCCAGTCCCTCCTCTGCAGGACACACACCAGTTTTTCAAGAGGGGGCCCTTTCCTAAATAAGGCAGTTATTGCAGAATTCACTGCACGGTGTCCCAGGAGCCTCGGGGTGAAGCTATTCAATGCTAACCCTTCGTACATCCTACAGAGCTCTGCCAACATTTCCTCCCACTGACTTCATATCAGAATACATCTTATAAGTGTACAGCATAAATGACAGCACACTGCCGGCACTGTAGAAATGACAGCACACTGCCGGCACTGTAGAAATGACAGCACACTGCCGGCACTGTAGAAATGACAGCACACTGCCGGAACTGTAGAAATGACAGCACACTGCCGGCACTGTAGAAATGACAGCACACTGCCGGCACTGTAGAAATGACAGCACACTGCCGACACTGCACACAGCATAAATGACAGCACACTGCCGGCACTGTACACAGTATAAAATGATAGCACATTTCCGGCACCGTACACAGTATAAATGACAGCACAGGCAAAGAAACAATTACCTCATCAACAACCCGATCTTTCATCACCCCCTCCAGGTTAATCACCAGGCTGCAGACACAAATCAGCACAATAATCACTTTTAGGGGTTAATTCACACACAACAAACACTTTGATCCCTCCTGTAAAGGGAATCCCTACTAGTTCTCTAATCTGTACATAAAAATGATGAATACACACGCTGAGCAATAGCTGACTTCGATCTCTCCGATTCTCCTGCATATCGGTGGGCAGACAGCTGGAGATTTAAAGAACACAAGGAAACATTTTTGCTCTGTTAGGTCAGGTCTGTGATCTCAATCAGGGATCGGATCGGATTCACTTTAAATCTCCTTGTAGTTGTCCAACAAACCTGAAATCTCTGAAATCTCTCTACATCTCTAAACTCCTGAAGGTTATACATTTTGTATATGAAGTGCAATACATTTTTTGAAATTTTACAAACATTGAATAAAGGGTGTCCCCCAATGTTGTGCTGCTCAAAGCGGCCACTACTTGTACACAAACTGCACAGAGGCGCCGTGTCTGCACCCCACTTGGATGGCCGACATTTTACCTGCCGAGGAAGTCGTCCTTATCAGGGTCTTCATCATAGACATCGATCTCCAGGTCCTGCCCGGGGACTTCGTGTACCACAAACTGCAACCAAGACAGAAGAGTCCAATCAGCAAATACAGAGAGTGGGAAAAATGGGAACGGCAATGGGCACAACCATCACTCCACCAACTGGGAACGGCAATGGGCACAACCATCACTCCACCAACTGGGAACGGCAATGGGCACAACCATCACTCCACCAACTGGGAACGGCAATGGGCACGAACATCACTCCACCAACTGGGAACGGCAATGGGCACGACCATCACTCCACCAACTGGGAATGGCAATGGGCACGACCATCACTCCACCAACTGGGAATGGCAATGGGCACGACCATCACTCCACCAACTGGAGGCAATCAGTCCACAGCAATAAAAGATCTCCATTTCCTTTCTGTGTAAAGAATGTCTTTTTTATGTTTATTATTTTATCTAGTCACAGGGATGACACTGGGCTCCTAAAATCTCAAAATTCCCCTTTTCTTACCCCGCTCAGTTCCTTCTTCCCATTGTCCCCACACATATACCTCTTCCTGCCCCTCCAGTCCTCGTCCCCACTTCTGTCCCTCTTCCTGCCCCAGCAGTCCCTTGACCCCACTCATGTCCCTCTTCCTGCCCCTCCAATCCCCCATACCACAACATACCTCTTTTCCTGCCCCTCCAGTCCCCCATCCCCACTTAGGTCCCTTTTTCTGCCCCTCCAGTCCTCTGTCCCCACTTAAGTCCCATTTCCTGCCCCTCCAGTCTTTTGTCCCAACTCTTGTCCCTCTTCCTGCCCTAGCAGTCCCTTGACCCCACTCATGTCCCTCTTCCTGCCCATCAAGTCCTCCGTCCTCACTCAAGTCCCTTTTCCTGCCCTTCCAGTCTCCCGTACCCACTTAGGTCCCTCTTCCTGCCCACCCAGTGATGGGGCAGTCTGTAAATCACTGATGTGATCATCCAATTACCTTCACAGTGAATTGACCCCAGAGGGTAATAATCCTTCATCTTACCTCATACATCTCATTCCAGAGAGGATTCAGGTTCTCTTGTATTGTCTTGCTCTTGTACGTCTGATTTCCCACCCGAAGGACAGCGTATGGGTCAGACTTCCCCTTAATTAGGCCCTTCAGGTAGGTGTCCTTGGGGATCAAGTTCTCAGCTTCATAGAGATACGCTCTCAGCACACCCTGAAGAGGGAATACATTCTATATTACACAGAGGACAATATATTCTATATATACCACAATGGACAGTATCTGCCCCCCCCCCCTATAGATCACTCCTGGATACAGATATATACAGTCACTTCTGTTCCCCCTATATAATCACCCCAGATATACAGTTACCTGCATCCCCTATTTATATACCTGAATATAGAGATATATACAGTCCCCTCAGTCCTCCTATATATCACTCCAGATATACAGTCCTCTCTGCCCCCCTTATACATCACCCTTGGATACAGATATATACAGTCACCTCTGCCCCCCTATATATCCCCCTTGGATACAGATATATACAGTCCCCTCTGCCCCCTATATATCACCCCAGATATACAGTCCCCTCTGCACCCCTATATATCACCCCAGATATGCAGTCCCCTCTGCCCCCCTATATATCACCCTTGGATACAGATATATACAGTCACCTCTGCCCCCTAAATATCACCCCCAAATGTACAGTCCCCTCTGCCCCCCTATATATCACCCCAGATATACAGTCCCCTCTGCCCCCCTATATATCACCCTTGGATACAGATATATACAGTCACCTCTGCCCCCCTATATATCACCCCAGATATACAGTAACCTCCGCCCCTCTATATATTATCCCTGGACAGAGATATTAAGTCTCCACTCCCCCCCTATAAAGAAATATACATAGTCATCTCTGCCCCCCCCCCCCTACATATCATCCCTGGATACAGATATATAGACACCTCCGTCCCTCCTATATATCACCCCCGACACAGAAATCTATAATCCCCTTCCCCCCATATGAAGACTCACGTGTGGCACCGGGTATCTCAGCTCGGCTGCATTCACCTGACTGCACAGAGGAAACGTGAATCGGTTGGGCAGCACCAAGTACGAGGCAATGAGATCCACGATCATCCCGTCCGACATGTCACTGCAGGAGACAGGAAAACTCCTTACTAATACATTGTAATGGCATTGGTGTCAGTGGGCACAACAATAACCCCCAGCATTGGTGTCAGTGGCCGCAATAATAACCCCCAGCATTGGTGTCAGTGGGCACAACTATAACCTCCAGCATTGGTGTCAGTGGATGCAACAATAACCCCCAACATTGGTGTCAGTGGATGCAACAATAACCCCCAACATTGGTGTCAGTGGATGCAACAATAACCCCCAGCATTGGTGTCAGTGGATGCAACAATAACCCCCAGCATTGGTGTCAGTGGATGCAACAATAACCCCCAGCATTGGTGTCAGTGGATGCAACAATAACCCCCAGCATTGGTGTCAGTGGATATGAAAACCACCCCCAGCATTGGTGTAAATGGGCACAACAATAACCCCCAGGATTGGTGTCAGTGGGCACAACAATAACCCCCAGCATTGGTGTCAGTGGGCACAACAATAACCCCCAGCATTGGTGTCAGTGGCCGCAACAATAACCCCCAGCATTGGTGTCAGTGGATGCAACAATAACCCCCAGCATTGGTGTCAGTGGATGCAACAATAACCCCCAGCATTGGTGTCAGTGGATGCAACAATAACCCCCAGCATTGGTGTCAGTGGATGCAACAATAACCCCCAGCATTGGTGTCAGTGGATGCAACAATAACCCCCAGCATTGGTGTCAGTGGATGCAACAATAACCCCCAGCATTGGTGTCAGTGGATGCAACAATAACCCCCAGCATTGGTGTCAGTGGGCACAACAATAACCCCCAGCATTGGTGTCAGTGGGCACAACAATAACCCCCAGCATTGGTGTCAGTGGATGCAACAATAACCCCCAACATTGGTTCCAATGGATGCAATAACACCCGGCATTGGCGGTCACCTGGCAATGCTGTTCACCCCCCTAGAAACCCCCTCCCTGTGTTGGTGGTCGGTGGCCGGGTCTAGGGGTTTCACGCCCGACTGGTACTGTTGGGCAGAGGTCACCCCACCTGACTGTATTATAGTGCTGGGTGCAGAGAAGGTCCCAGCCCCCGGCATACCACTGGTGCCCAAGAAGTGGCAGACCCAGCCCAGGACGCAGCGGGGCCCACAGAGCACAGGCAGGCCAGGCGTTGGGATCCAGACGGGTTCATAGCTATCTGCAGACCTATAGAACCATTCACCCCGAGACAGGACTACAGAGCACCTCCTCTTCACCATTACACAGGGGGAGGGGTATTGTACTTGTTAGAAGGTCGCTGGGGAAGCTGCAGTGTGCAGGAGACATTTGTGGCAGGATCAACAGATATGTTCTGTCCTTGCTGAAAATGTTATTATCCCTAAAAAAAAGAAAACGAATGCAGACACCACAGCCAACGTATGACATTCTCGGGTTGGATACACTTTAAACACGAGAATAAGGATCTTTATTTCCAGTCCTGTGACCCCCCCTCCCCCGGGGTGTGTGAATGGAGGGAGAGTTCTGTAAACTGTTCCGGGGGGGTGGGGGGGGGGTTCTCAGAGTTTCGGCCTCGGGGAGACTTCAGGCGTTATCCGGAATCCAGAGACCCCGCCCATCCCAGCCGCCGTTTTATGGGCTTTCCATCTGTTGGGTAATAAAATGCTGCGATTAACCCTTCACACTCCAAAACCCCTCCCATGGGTGTGAACTCCGGAGAATTCCGGGGCCACTCTGTGATACGGAGGGGTGTTCTATATACAGGGAGCGAGGAGTGCGTCCCGTCAGGTTTCCATGGCACCCGGTGGCAGATCAGGGTGCGGGCAGGGTTGGCACGCTCTGCCAGTCTCGCACAGGGCGGGTGCCGGTCCTCCTCTGGAACCGGTCTGTCGGGTTTTACTGAAATCTCTCACCCAGATATACAATCTGACGGCTCTGTAAATCCCGACAGATAGATTCAGAGTAGAAGAGGAAGTCAGATGTGTCCCCGCAGGAGGAAAACCCCACGTTTCCTGTATCGGTGACACCCTCCGAGCCAATCGGTGTCACTTTACTGCGAGGCCCTGAAAGCACCAAAGGGCCACATGTAATAATCAGAATATGAGTAGATGCCGACTGTTCCGGATTCGCAGAGATTCAGTGGCTCCTCCTCCGTGGGCGGTACTCATGCGGTCGGGCTCTGTGTTGGCGCTGATGCAGAGCACCGAGAGATCGCTCCGATGACGGCGGCCATCTTCCGGATCTCCCCGTACATCCCCCTCCCCCCCTGCCCGGCCAATAACAGGCGCCTCTCCTCTCGGCCAAATTGGGTTTCAGGATCCGCTTCCTGATTGGCTGGGAGGTGAATCTGGAAGACAATAGTGAATTATAATTTGTTTTTGTCACACAACTGGGTGGGCTCTGGGCGCAGTGCTCTGCCTCCCCCCACCCGCAGCGCCCTGCATGTAGATTAGGGGGCGGGCTCATGGATTAGGGGTGGTGCCCTGCATGTAGATTAGGGGGTGGGCTCATGGATTAGAGGTGGTGCCCTGCATGTAGATTAGGGGGTGGGCTCATGGGTGGGGGGCGGCACCCTGCATGTAGATTAGGGGGCAGGCTCATGGATTGGGGGGACGGCGCCCTGCATGTAGTTTAGGGGACGGGCTCATGGATTGAAGGGCGGCACCCTGCATGTAGATTAGGGGGTGGGTGCATGGATTGGGGGGCAGGGCCCTGCATGTAGATTAGGGGTGGGTGCATGGATTGGGGGGCAGGGCCCTGCATGTAGATTAGGGGGTGGGTGCATGGATTGGAGGGGCGGTGCCCTGCATGTAGATTAGGGGGTGGGTGCATGGATTGGGGGGCAGGGCCCTGCATGTAGATTAGGGGGTGGGTGCATGGATTGGGGGGCGGTGCCCTGCATGTAGATTAGGGGGTGGGTGCATGGATTGGGGGGCGGTGCCCTGCATGTAGATTAGGGGGTGGGTGCATGGATTGGGGGGCGGTGCCCTGCATGTAGATTAGAGGACAGGCTCATGGATTGAGTGGCAGGACCCTGCATGAAGATTAGGGGGTGGGTGCATGGATTGGAGGGGCGGTGCCCTGCATGTAGATTAGGGGGTGGGTGCATGGATTGGAGGGGCGGTGCCCTGCATTTAGATTAGGGGGTGGGTGCATGGATTTGGGGGGGGGGGGCAGGGCCCTGCATGTAGATTAGGGGGTGGGTGCATGGATTGGAGGGGCGGTGCCCTGCATGTAGATTAGGGGGTGGGTGCATGGATTTGGGGGAGGGGCGGTGCCCTGCATGTAGATTAGGGGGTGGGTGCATGGATTGGGGGGGCAGGGCCCTGCATGTAGATTAGGGGGTGGGTGCATGGATTGGGGGGCGGTGCCCTGCATGTAGATTAGGGGGTGTGCGCATGGATTGGAGGGGCGGCGCCCTGCATGTAGATTAGGGGGCGGGATCAAGGATGGGAGAGCGGCGCCCTGCATGTAGATTAGGGGGCGGGCACATGGATTGTGGGGGGGGGTGGTGCCCCCAATTGATGGGCCGCCACTGACACAAAGCGTATATACAATATAAATATAATATCAGTTTGTATGGAGACCCCTGGGAGCCCCTGTATAATCGATACGTAGTGACAATGTATCAGTGGTGATATTCCCATGTTGGGGAGAGGGGGGGTGGGGGGGGAAGTCGCTGTGTTTTCTCTCACACCAACAATGTAACAAATGTTCAGTATCGGTGATGATTCCTCCAATCACAGGACGAAATTCCCATCCTCTGTGTTCAGTAATAGAACGTCGTGTACACTGATATGTAGTAACAATGTATCCATGTCTGATGTCAGAGGCGATCCCTCCGGGGTGATTGATGTCCTCTCAGTAATACAAGACTCGTGTACACCGATATGTAGCAACAATGTACCAGGGGTGATGATCCCATGTTGGAATTTCAGGAGAGTCACGTGTTTTTTTTTCTTGTGTAGTAACAATGTATCGGATTGTAGAACTCAGGAACACGCCCCCCCCTCCTCTTGGGAACACGCCCCCCCTCCTCTTGGGAACACGCCCCCCCCTCCTCTCCGGAACACGCCCCCCCCCTCCTCTCGGGAACACGCCCCCCCCCTCCTCTCGGGAACACGCCCCCCCCCCTCCTCTCAGGAACGCGCCCCCCCCCCCTCCTCTCAGGAACGCGCCCCCCCCCTCTGGATTTCTCCAAACTATTGTAACAAAATGTAACCGAATTCCCAGCAAACCGGATCTTCAGGTTTTGTGGTTTCTGGCGCCCGTCCATCCCCTCCCCCGACAATCCACCACATCATAAAACCAAATGATGGACGTTTTATACAAATTATCAGAAAGGTGATTACTTCACTCCGGGGATCTCCAGCAAATTCGTCAGTCCCGTCCAATTAATGTCCAGAAACTGAAAAGATACAAAATAGATCTTCATCAGAGGAAACAAACAAATCAGAATCATCAATTATCATCCATCAATCAATTATCATCCATCAATCATCAATTATCATCCATCAATCAATCATCAATTATCATCCATCAATCATCAATTATCATCCATCAATCAATCATCAATTATCATCAATTATCATCAATCATCATCCATCCCCCATCCATAAATCAATCAGAATCATCACCAATCAGAATTATCAATTATCATCCATCCTCCATCAATCATCATCATCAATCAAAACCATTAATCAGAATCATCACTTATCAATCAGAAGAATCAATCTTCATCAATCACGGTCAATTATCATATTATTATTTGGATTTACAGATCACAGGAAGGAATCTCCTCTCAATTCTTTCTTGAAGATCCGACGACATGAAATCTGCGACTTTTATAGTTTTATTGCATTTTTATTAATATATTTTTTTTTACTACTTATGGCGGCGATCAGCGATTTTTTTCGTGACTGCGACATTACGGCGGAGACATCGGACAATTTTGACACAATTTTTGGGACCGTTGTCATTTTCACAGCAAAAAAAAGTGCTATAAAAATGCGCCGATTACTGTGAAAATGACAATTGCAGTTTAGGAGATAACCACAAGGGGGCGGTGAAGGGGTTATGTGTGACCTCATGTCTGTGTCTAACTGTAGGGGGGTGGGGCTGTAGGTGTGATGTCATTGATTATGGAGAAAAGAGATCACACGGTCGATGACGCCGCCACAGTGAAGAACGGGGAAGCCGGGTTTACACACACACACCTCTCCCTGTTCTTCGGCTCCGGGGACCGATCGTGGGACTCCGGCGGCGATCGGGTCCTGCGGTCATGGAGCTTCGGACCGGGTTGTGGGGGTGCGCGCCCGCAGAGGCGTATCTAGTAAAAATGGCGCCTATGGCAAGCACTAAAACTGCGCCCCTGTCAAAACATTTGAAAGTCGTCTCTTAGATATCGCTATATCTGCCATGCCCTCGATACGCCACTGCGCGCCCGCGACCCACAGCCGGGCACTTAAAGAGGACGTACCTGTACATGCCTGTGCCCAGCCGTGCCATTCTGCCGACATATATGTGCAGGAGGCGGTCCTTAAGTGGTTAAAGTGACTCACTGTTGCAATTGTTGGCGCCCGGCTATTGAAAAAAAAAAACGTGATGTCCATACCAGATCCCCCGGGCTCTACCCCTCCCCCCCCACCCCAAAGTATCTTGTCCCCATTATACCCTGGCTGGTGGTTGTGGTGGCATGCAGGCCAGGCGGGGTGGGGGGGGGGGGGGGGGGTTATCAGAACCTGGAGACCCCAAACCACCCAAAGTGCCTGGACTAGGGGAGGGGAACCCCACGCCACCACTTATCAGTTGTTGAGGAGCGGGGGCTGGGAAGCCGGCATCCCTAACGACCGGCTTTTACTGCGCCCGGGTTGGCGCAGTGCATTGCAGGGCATTTGGCGGGGCGAACTCCCTGGGCTGCTCATCGGGGGGGGGCTGTGTCAGTTTTATTCTGGGACACTGTATTGTCCTGGAATGAAGGTACCGGGACCTGGGACAGAACTGCAGAATGCGGGACTGTTCTGGGCAATCCGGGGGACACGTGGTCACCCTAATGGGGAGAGGCCGCAATTTTCCAGCACCCCCCCCCCAATATAAATACATGTGAGGTGATCAGAGCAATCGGGTGACAGAATACAGATCATTGACAGAAGATGATTTCTGATTGGATGTGTGACGTGTCCCTCGTCTTACCGGCTTCTGGATGAAGAAGAAAGTCACGGCCCCGATAAACGGAACATCGGACATCAGAGGGGCCAAAATCACCCGCAGGGTCCCGTGTATCTGAGAGAGAGAGAGATCCTCATTACATCCCAGAGGGGGCGACACCCCCTACTTTGTTATCCCCCCTTCTCCAATCTCACCATTACCCTCCCCCCCTTCTCCATTCCCATCATTACCCCCCATTACACCCCCTTACCATCTTTATCACCCCCCCCCCAATCTCCATTCCCACCATTACCCACCATTACACCCCCCTTCTCCATTACCATCGTTACCCCCCCCCCCTCCTTCTCCATTCCCATCGTTACCCCCCCCCCCCTCCTTCTCCATTCCCATCGTTACCCCCCCCTCTCCATTCCCATCGTTACCCCTCCCCCTCTCCATTCCCATCGTAACCCCCCCCCCCCCTCCTTCTCCATTCCCATCGTTACCCCCCCCCTCCTTCTCCATTCCCATCGTTACCCCCCCCCCTCCTTCTCCATTCCCATCGTTACCACCCCCCTCTCCACTCCCATCGTTACCCCCCCCCTCCTTCTCCATTCCCATCGTTACCACCCCCCCTCTCCACTCCCATCGTTACCCCCCCCCTCCTTTTCCATTCCCATCGTTACCCCCCCTCTCCACTCCCATCGTTACCCCCCCCCCCCCTCTCCATTCCAATCGTTACCCCCCCCCCCCCCCTCTCCATTCCCATCGTTACCCCCCCCCCACTCCATTCCCATCGTTACCCCCCCCCCCCCCCCACTCCATTCCCATCGTTACCCGCCCCCCTCTCCATTCCCATCGTTACCACCCCTCTCCATTCCCATCATTACCCACCCCCCCCACTCCATTCCCATCGTTACCCCCCCCCCCCACCCCCTTCTCCATTCCCATTATTACCCTCCAATCTCCATTTTTACCATTACCCCTCCTCCTCTCTATTACCACCATTACCCTCTCAAAAGACTCACCTGGAGGCCCTTCACGCCGGCCTTACACAACTTCTTCACCTCCACGTTGATCTCACAATCTCCACTATAGCTGCAGAGAGAAGAGAGGAGAGAATTACCCAAATATTCCCATAATCCCCGGCGTGTGTCCGGACACACCGGACATAACACACTACGACTACCGGACATAACACACTACGACTACCGGACACACCGGACATAACACACTACGACTACCGGACACACCGGACATAACACACTACGACTACCGGACACACCGGACATAACACACTACGACTACCGGACATAACACACTACGACTACCGGACACACCGGACATAGCACACTACGACTACCGGACACACCGGACATAACACACTACGACTACCGGACATAACACACTACGACTACCGGACACACCGGACATAACACACTACAGAGGTCAGTCAGTCAGTGAGGCAGACGGATTTTTTCCCTACCGGAGCATATTGGCCAAGCGCCGCCAGGGTTTTTTTGCCTTCCTCTGGACCAAGCCAGGGAGAGGAGTTAGCCAATTCCTCTCCCCACTGCCCCGAAATCCCCCCCCTGGTGTATTGGCGATCATGGCATGTAGGCAATATTCTGCCGATACCATTTGGAGTTTGAGGCAATGCGCCGCAATACTGCCAGCCATCACCAAAAATGCCCTAAGAACTGAGCGACTATTGAGAATCGATCATAGATCGACGGTCAGACATTTCAGCCATTTACCCCAGCTTAAGCACATGTCATGTGCTCTGATCAACACAAGATCGGCAGTAAAACACCGACTAGAAATCCGTGACTTCATTCAACAAAAGGATCTAGACTGTCTCTTTATTACAGAGAGCTGGCTCACAGCCGACTGTAACACCATTCTAGGAGAACTGGTGCCAGAAAATTACCGTATTGTAACGGAAAACAGAATAGGGCAAAGAGGAGGCGGCCTGGCGGTGATCCACAAGACTCATCTTACGATCACCAAACCAGTCCGCCAAAACCCTCTTCCATTCATGGAAACCCTTACTCTGCAACTGCAAGCAAGTTCAAAGGAGACCGTCCACATTCTGCTCTGCTATAGGCCGCCCGGCCCAAAATCGCAGCTGCTATCACCATGGACGGATTTCTTCTCCACTTATACCCTCAACAGCAAACATCTTTTGCTGCTCGGGGATTTCAATCTCTGGGCCAACTCCTCACAAGACCCCATTGCCGATGCCTGTATTGACCACCTGGAAGGATTAGGATTGCAGCAACTAGTGTGTGGGCCCACACATGCTTCAGGTCACACACTTGATCTTATCTTCAGACAAGCTCTGGAAATAAAAATTTGGGAAAATGAAAAATTGCCATGGACAGACCACCATGCAATTATATTCAGTATTTCCACCATCCCCCCCGCAACAAAAACATCAAATCCAGTGACAACACACTGGACTAGATGTCAGAAGAAGCTCCACTCGGAACTCTTCAAAACGACTTTAAGGAAAAAAATAGAAACAACTCAGCCGCATCAAACGGCCGTTGAAACATTGGAAGCCATAAACTCGGCCATGCTACAGTCAGCCGACTTGGTAGCGCCGAAACGACGAACCCGCATTCGGAAAAACAACCGCAGCTGGTTTAACAACCAGCTGTCGTTACTGAAGCAAGAACGCAGAAGGGCAGAATCTGCCTGGAAAAGAAGTTCTTCAGAGCTAAACCTCTCCATCTACAAGGCGACCACAAGAAAATACCACAAAGGAATTTTCCAAGCTAAGAAAAATTATTTTTCGGAGGCTATCAACGGTGCCCAAAACCGCCCCCGCGAACTCTTCAAGATGGTCACCCAGACCATGAAGCCAGGATGCATTGAAGCCCCCAGTTCGGACACACAAGAATTTTGCAATGAACTATCGGATTACTTCATTAATAAAATCGAGGCAATCCGTGAAAGCATTCAGCAAAACAATCCCCCCCTTAGCCCCCCCTGCAGCCTCTCACACAGCACCCATAGTAATTCTCCTATATCAGGTAAGTTTACCCTGGAACCCATCTCCATTGAGACCACTAAGAATATCATTGGCGCTTTGCGTAATGGCACAGCGCCAAATGACATTATCCCCACAAAACTGCTGAAGGAATGCGCCTACATCCTGGCTCCTCCCATCACGCAGCTTATCAACCAGTCTTTCTTGGAGGGCATAGTGCCTTCTCAGTTGAAAGAGGGTGTAATCCAACCCCTCCTGAAGAAACCCTCCCTGGACCCCAAGGACCCACTCCACCGCCGTCCCATAACAAGCCTCAACGTATTCTCTAAGATAATGGAAAAAGTAGTGGTACAACAGCTGCAACAGCATCTAGATACCTACAAGCTACTTGACCCATTGCAATCAGGCTTCCGTCCCGGACATGGGACGGAAACAGCATTGCTGAAAGTATGGGACGATGTTCTCAAGGCCGCAGACGAAGGAGAATCTTGTCTCCTGGTTCTGTTGGACCTAAGCGCAGCTTTCGACACTGTAGACCACAAACTGTTACTGACTCGGCTTGCTGAAGTAGCCAGAGTCGCAGAAGGCGATTTATCTTGGTTCTCCTCTTTTCTGGAAAACCGATCACAAACAGTGAAGTTAGGACACTTCACATCTGAGAAACGCACAGTAACATGCGGAGTCCCTCAAGGATCGCCTCTGTCACCAGTGCTGTTTAACATATATCTTCGTCCTCTTTTTGAGATTATCAGCAGCCAAAAACTGCTCTACCACTCATACGCAGACGACACGCAACTGTATTTCCGTATCTGCAACAGTCAGGATCACCACCTCAATCTAGAGACTTGCCTCTCTTTGATAGAGGACTGGATGACAAAGAGTTATCTCAAACTCAATGGAGCGAAAACAGAACTTCTCCTGTTTCACGCCAAGCGTAGGAATCAACTTTCAACAGCATGGACCCCCCACCTATTTTGGGCAAGCTCATCACCCCTAGCGCCAAAGTCAAAAGCCTAGGGGTCATTTTTGACTCCTTTATGACAATGGACGCACAAATAGGGTCTGTAGTCAGTGGATCTCACCATCTACTGCGCCTACTACGCAGACTCACTCCGTTCATCCCTAAAGAGGATTTAGCGGTCGTGGTGGGAGCTATTGTAAACTCCAGGCTGGATTATGCAAATGCCCTTTACCTCGGACTCCCCAAGTACCAAATCGCTCGTCTGCAAGTCGTTCAGAATACGGCCGCCAGACTTGTGACTGGGAAAAAACCCTGGGAATCCATCTCACCTTCACTGAGAGCCCTTCATTGGCTGCCAGTCAAAGACAGAATTGCTTTTAAAGCTCTCTGTCTAACGCATAGATGTGTCCATGGGAATGCCCCCCTTTATTTATGCGAAATAATAAAAGCGCATAATCCAAATCGCGTTTTGCGATCCACGAATCAGAACCTGCTCCAGGTTCCGAAAGCCAACTTCAAGTCCAAAGGAGAAAGAAGATTCGCGATCCAGGGTCCCAGACTATGGAACGCTTTACCAACCAGCATTCGGTTGGAGGAGAACCACCTAGCATTTAGGAAAAAGGTCAAGACTCATCTCTTTTGATATCAAAGGAGACAGGAACAACAAGCGCCCAGAGGCGATTCAGTTCGCATGTGCCGCGCTATACAAGTTTTCATTCATTCATTCATTCACTACGACTACCGGACATAACACACTACGACTACCGGACATAACACACTATGACTACCGGACACACCAGACATAACACACTACGACTACCGGACATAACACACTACGACTACCGGACACACCAGACATAACACACTACGACTACCGGACACACCGGACATAACACACTATGACTACCGGACACACCGGACATAGCACACTACGACTACCAGACACACCGGACATAGCACACTACAACTACCAGACACACCGGACATAACACACTACGACTACCGGACATAACACACTACGACTACCGGACATAACACACTACGACTACCGGACACACCGGACATAACACACTACGACTACCGGACACACCGGACATAACACACTACGACTACCAGACACACCGGACATAACACACTACGACTACCGGACATAGCACACTACGACTACCGGACATAGCACACTACGACTACCGGACACACTGGACATAACACACTACGACTACCGGACATAACACACTACGACTACCGGACACACCGCACATAACACACTACGACTACCGGACATAACACACTACGACTACCGGACACACCGCACATAACACACTACGACTACCGGACATAACACACTACGACTACCGGACATAACACACTACGACTACCGGACACACCGGACATAACACACTACGACTACCGGACATAACACACTACGACTGCCGGACACACCGCACATAACACACTACGACTACCGGACACACCGGACATAACACACTACGACTACCGGACATAACACACTACGACTACCGGACACACCGGACATAACACACTACGACTACCGGACATAACACACTACGACTGCCGGACACACCGCACATAACACACTACGACTACCGGACATAACACACTACGACTACCGGACACTACCGGATTGAGGTAACAATCATGCGCACAGTGTTATGGGGAGCGGCCTGTCTGCTCTTTGTTCACCATAATATCTCATGAATTATTTTGTATGCATCTATAGAATAAAATTATAACCTCCCCTCCCCCTCCCCCCGGGGGCAACAGCTGGCAGAGAGAATGACATCAATTAGGAAGAGAAGTCACAACACGGAGGACACTTTGTGTCCGAGAATACGGAGCGCTCATGAGAGAGAGAGGTATATAGAGAGATAGAGATATATCATCATCATCTATATACTTGTGCTCATAAGTTTTCATACCCTGGGGCAGAATTTACGATTTCTTGCCCATTTATCAGAGTATCTGAAAAGAACCCGGTAACGGTCACCACCGTTTACGACCTTCGATCCACCCACGACAGCTTATCCGACACTCTGACAATCCAGCAGACACGATCCATATCAATTCCCCAGAAAATGAGACTCACAGCTCTATCCTCTGGTTCCAAAATGTATGAAAGCTTTAATGGTACACTTAGCTCTCTTATATACAGTACAAGTCATGTTTCAGTAATCACAGGAACAATCAAACTCTCCACCCCCAACATCACACCATGGGGGGGCTTCAATCACTTTCTTTTAGAAAATGGCATCCAGTTGAGCTAATCATTATTCCCACAGGAGGTAATTACTACAGCTTGACAAGTCACATTCCTTTACTAAACATAATTGACATGCTAATTCCCTAACCCTGAAAAGGAGACCTCTGACCTTTAGACTGCCAACTCACAACACATATCTATCATCAATAGACTTTTCACAGTGCTTTAGCATCACACAATGAGTTCCCCTCAATCCACATCTTTAGACAGACGGGCTGTCTCCGACAGACAGGTAGTCACACCTGATCATCAATAGGCTTTAAACCGTGTTATCACACAATGAGAGGTCTTTCAGGAGCCACTTAGCATTTCAACAGCCTGTTACACAGAGGGATGAGTCACTGTCCTATGGACCTGGTCCGGTCAACATAAACCACTTGTAATATTCCAGTATCTCCTGCAAACATGAACTATGATTTATTAGCCACCCTATGCCCAAAAGGGGCACAGGGTGAACTTGGACCCAAGAGTTATTAGGGCCGCTGGCACAGGAGTATCCCCCATCCCTCAAAAGTCTCTGGGCGTCACGGCTCGTCTCGTTACAAACACAAAATCTTTTCTCTCCCTCATGGTCAGTGATCGGCTGAAGCCATTTATTATCAATCACCTGTGTTTACTCTTTTTATATCACAATCACAACAGAAACTCCCACAAATCACCCCCATCAAAAGTTTACATACCCCCAGTTCCTAATCTCGTGTGTTGCCCCCTTAAAGCGTTTTGTGGTATTTGTGGATGAGGCTCTTTATCTTCTCAGATGGTGAAGCTCCCCGGTTCTCCTCCAGTTCCTGGAAATTCTTGGGCTGTCTCTTCCATGCACGGCACGTCTGAGATCTCCCCCGAGGGGCGCAATGATATGGAGGTCAGGAGACTGAGATGGCCCCTCCCAGAACCTTCACTTTATTCTGCTGTAGCCAATGACAGGAGGACTTGACCTTGTGTTTTGGATCGTTGTCATGTTGGAATGTCCGTCCCATGCATGCGCAGCTTCCTAGCTGATAAATGAAATGTTCCTTCAGTATTTCTTGATTACATTCTGCATTCATCTTGCCAAATTTCCTGCCTTTGCAGCTCACACATCCCCAAAACATCAGCGATCCACCTCCGTGTTTCACAGTAGGGATGGTGGACCTTTCATCAGCGATCCACCGCCATGTTTCACAGTAGGGATGGTGGACATTTCATCAGCGATCCACCGCCATGTTTCACAGTAGGGATGGTGGACCTTTCATCAGCGATCCACCTCCGTGTTTCACAGTAGGGATGGTGGACCTTTCATCAGCGATCCACCTCCGTGTTTCACAGTAGGGATGGTGGACCTTTCATCAGCGATCCACCTCTGTGTTTCACAGTAGGGATGGTGGACCTTTCATCAGCGATCCACCTCCGTGTTTCACAGTAGGGATGGTGGACCTTTCATCAACGATCCACCTCCGCGTTTCACAGTAGGGATGGTGGACCTTTCATCAGCGACCCACCGCCGTATTTCACAGTAGGGATGGTGGACCTTTCATCAGCGACCCACCTCCGTGTTTCACAGTAGGGATGGTGGACCTTTCATCAGCGACCCACCGCCGTATTTCACAGTAGGGATGGTGGACCTTTCATCAGCGACCCACCTACGTGTTTCACAGTAGGGATGGTGGACCTTTCATCAGCGACCCACCGCCGTGTTTCACAGTAGGGATGGTGGACCTTTCATAAGCGACCCACCGCCATGTTTCACAGTAAGGATGGTGGACCTTTTCATCAGCAACCCACCGCCATGTTTCACAGTAAGGATGGTGGACCTTTTCATCAGCAACCCACCTCCGTGTTTCACAGTAGGGATGGTGGCCCTTTCATCAGCGACCCACCGCCATGTTTCACATTAAGGATGGTGGACCTTTTCATCAGCAACCCACCGCCATGTTTCACAGTAAGGATGGTGGACCTTTTCATCAGCAACCCACCGCCATGTTTCACAGTAAGGATGGTGGACCTTTTCATCAGCAACCCACCGCCATGTTTCACAGTAAGGATGGTGGACCTTTTCATCAGCAACCCACCGCCATGTTTCACAGTAGGGATGGTGGACCTTTCATCATACTCCTTGTTGTCTCCTCTCCAAATGTAGTGTTTATGGTTGTGGCCAAAAAACTCCATTTTGGTCTCATCTCTCCAAATGACTGTGGCGGAAGGGTTGGGTCTTGTCTCTGTGCTGTTCGGTGTAAGGTAAGTAGATACTTTGTGACATTTACGTAGTAATGACTTTCTTCTGGAGACTTGCCCATGCAGACCGTCTTTCTTCAAGTGTCCCCCTTATTGTGCATCTTGTACAGCCACACCCCATGTTTTCGGAGAGTCCTGTATTTTTCCTGAAGTTATTTGTGGGTTTTCTTTCCATTCCCAACAATTTTCCTGGCAGTTGTGGTGAAATTTTAGTCGGTCTCCCTGACCGTGGTTTGGTTTCACCAGAACCCTCATTTTCCACTTCATGATTAGAGTTTGAACTCTGCTGATTGGCTTCTCAATATCTTTTTATATCCCTTTCCTGTTTTATAAAGTTCAACCACCTTTTTCCCCCGCAGATCCTTTCGACAATTCTATCGCTTTCCCCATGACTCAGAATCCAGAAACCTCAGTGCAGCACTGGATGGAAGATGCAAGGGTCTGTCAGGAGTCCAGAAGCTCATTGCCCTTTTATACACACACACACTGATTACACACATATCACAGGGGAGGAGGGGCACCTTTAATAGCCATTCAAACCCCTTTGTGTGAAAAATCACCGGGGCGGGGTATGTAAACTTTTGATTAGGATCTTTTGTGGAGTTTCTGTTGTGATTAGGATATAAAAAGAGTAAACACAGGTGATCGATAATAAATGGATTCAGCCGATCACTAATCATGAGTGAGTGAGAGAAAAGATTGTGTGTTCTCTTCATATTCTCTGAGAAATGGCCAAGAAATCATCAATTCTGCCCAGGGGTATGCAAACTTATGAGCACAACTGTGTACAGAGATCATCCTCCTCATGCACACGTCTCGCTCATCATACATGTATCCCGTGTATATCACAGAAGGGGATGCGGGACGGATTGCCGGTTGTGCGGCGGCCCTCAGAGAGCCAACTTATAATAAGCTCACGTCCTCCCAGCTGAGATCCTAAGTGGCCCCCAGGGGCCCGAGCTCATGACAAACAGTACCTGGTCCTTAACTCCTTCCCAGCCAGAACCTTCCAACACTCCAAACATCCCATAATAATAATAATTCTGATAATTAGATTTGAAGAGCACAAAACAAGGATGGGGCAATGCCCCCCCCCCCCCCAGGAAAGTTATACCCGTCTATTTTCCCTCCCCCTCATCAACATGATAATGAAGCTTTTCCATTCTCATTACACACCTTATAATTACATCCGTCGCATAGTTACACCGCACCTATCGTGGCGCCGCCCCCCCCCCCAGTCCCGACGCCGCACCCCCCGTCCCGACGCTACACCTGCGCAAGACTGAAGGGGAGGAGCCGCTACACCTGCGCAAGACTGAAGGGGAGGAGCCGCTACACCTGCGCAAGACTGAGGGGGAGGAGCCGCTACACCTGCGCAAGACTGAGGGGGAGGAGCCGCTACACCTGCGCAAGACTGAGGGGGAGGAGCCGCTACACCCGCAAAAGACTGAAGGGGAGGAGCCGCGACACCTGCGAAAGACTGAAGGGGAGGAGCCGCGACACCTGCGAAAGACTGAAGGGGAGGAGCCGCGACACCTGCGAAAGACTGAAGGGGAGGAGCCGTGACACCTGCGCAAGAATGAGGGGGAGGAGCCGCTACACCCGCGAAAGACTGAAGGGGAGGAGCCATGACACCTGCGCAAGACTGAGGGGGAGGAGCCGCTACGCATGTGCAAGACTGAGGGGGAGGAGCCGCTACACCTGCGCAAGACTGAGGGGGAGGAGCCGCTACGCATGCGCAAGCCTGAAGGGGAGGAGCCGTGACACCTGCGAAAGACTGAAGGGGAGGAGCCGTGACACCTGCGAAAGACTGAAGGGGAGGAGCCGCGACACCTGCGAAAGACTGAAGGGGAGGAGCCGCTACACCTGCGCAAGACTGAAGGGGAGGAGCCGCTACACCTGCGCAAGACTGAAGGGGAGGAGCCGCTACACCTGCGCAAGACTGAGGGGGAGGAGCCGCTACGCATGTGCAAGACTGAGGGGGAGGAGCCGCTACACCTGCGCAAGACTGAGGGGGAGGAGCCGCTACGCATGTGCAAGACTGAGGGGGAGGAGCCAGTACGCATGTGCAAGACTGAAGGGGAGGAGCCGCTACACCTGCGCAAGACTGAAGGGGAAGAGCCGTTAGACCTGCGCAAGACTGAGGGGGAGGAGCCGCTACGCATGTGCAAGACTGAGGGGGAGGAGCCGCTGCGCATGTGCAAGACTGAGGGGGAGGAGCCGCTACGCATGTGCAAGACTGAGGGGGAGGAGCCAGTACGCATGTGCAAGACTGAGGGGGAGGAGCCAGTACGCATGTGCAAGACTGAAGGGGAGGAGCCAGTACGCATGTGCAAGACTGAAGGGGAGGAGCCGTTAGACCTGTGCAAGACTGAAGGGGAGGCGGGTGTTTGGTGGCGATATATAGACATGTGCGGTTCATTTAATTCTGAATCAAAATTCGGGAATTAGAGGTTCGGATGTATCCAAATTTCTGAATGACAATAGTAACAAATCAGAAATAACAACACAAACAAAAAAGGCGGCGGCATAGGAAGAATAGAAGCATCTTCTGAAATTCGTATTTCGATTAGAATACATTTGAATAGAATAGAAAAACAAAACAATAGAAAAGACTAAAATAGACAGAAAGTTTCCGTCTTACAAAATTTGCATTCAGAATAAAATGAATTTGAATAAACTATAAAAAAATAAAATAGAATAGAAGGAATGTTCTGAATTTGGTGAAATGGAATTTCAATTTGACTGAATTTTTTTTTTTTTTTTTTTATCAATATTTGAAAACAAATTGAACTGAACAAAACGAGGCGTTCCGGTGTTCTATCATTCTGGGTCCCCCATAAGATCGCACCCGGCCTGGACTGCGCAATCGGAGATCACGGAAATCTCAGAGAATGAACATCTGTTCCATCAGCTGTAGTTGGAGCATGCGCAGTTAGCACGCCGCTCGCTCCCGATGCTTATCCATGCCGCTCGCTCCATTTGCTGGGGAACCCATCTCGATAGAACAGCGCTGGCCGCGCTCACTCAATACGAGGGGCGGAGGTTTTCTTTCAAAGGGGCGGGTGTATTATTGAGCGCTGGCCATCATAAATTTCTTGTATTCGGTGAGCGCGGCGTCTTATAATCATATCCGCCCCTTTGATAAAACCCTCCGCCCCTCGCTGTATTCACTGAACGTGGCCAACGCTGCTCTATCGAGATGGGTCCCCCATCAGAGTGAGCGAGCGGCGTGGGTAAGCATCAGGACCGAGCGGTGCGTTAACTGCGCATGCTCCAACTACAGCTGATGGATAAGATATTCATTATTGAAGATTTCTGTGATCTCCAATTGCGCCTGCGCAGTCCAGGCCGGGCACTATCTGATAGGGGACCCATAATGATAGAACACCGGGACCCAGGAAACGAGGCGCTCGGTGACAAGGGGGGCGCGAGGGACTTCGCGGGAAATCCTCATCTGAGCCGCGCATTTCACCGACTCTGCTGATCCCTCCAATCCGGAGAGAACCTCCCACTACAATGTATCTTCTGAGGTTTACAAATGGGAAATAATGAATCCAGATACAGGAAGCGGCATGTCGCCAGGCACAGGAAGCGGCATGTCGCCAGGTACAGGAAGCGGCACGTCGCCAGGTACAGGAAGCGGCATGTCGCCAGGTACAGGAAGCGGCATGTCGCCAGGTACAGGAAGCGGCACGTCGCCAGGTACAGGAAGCGGCACGTCGCCAGGTACAGGAAGCGGCACGTCGCCAAGTACAGGAAGCGGGATGTAACCAGGTACAGGAAGCGGCATGTCGCCAGGTACAGGAAGCGGCATGTCGCCAGGTACAGGAAGCGGCATGTCGCCAGGTACAGGAAGCGGCATGTCGCCAGGTACAGGAAGCGGGATGTCGCCAGGTACAGGAAGCGGCATGTCGCCAGGTACAGGAAGCGGCATGTCGCCAGGTACAGGAAGCGGCATGTCGCCAGGTACAGGAAGCGGCATGTCGCCAGGTACAGGAAGCGGCATGTCGCCAGGTACAGGAAGCGGGATGTAACCAGGTACAGGAAGCGGGATGTCGCCAGGTACAGGAAGCGGGATGTAACCAGGTACAGGAAGCGGGATGTCGCCAGGTACAGGAAGCGGGATGTACCCAGGTACAGGAAGCGGCATGTCGCCAGGTACAGGAAGCGGGATGTAACCAGGTACAGGAAGCGGGATGTAACCAGGTACAGGAAGCGGCATGTAACCAGGTACAGGAAGCGGCATGTCGCCAGGTACAGGAAGCGGCATGTCGCCAGGTACAGGAAGCGGCATGTCGCCAGGTACAGGAAGCGGCATGTCGCCAGGTACAGGAAGCGGGATGTAACCAGGTACAGGAAGCGGCATGTCGCCAGGTACAGGAAGCGGGATGTAACCAGGTACAGGAAGCGGGATGTAACCAGGTACAGGAAGCGGGATGTCGCCAGGTACAGAAAGCGGCATGTCGCCAGGTACAGAAAGCGGCATGTCGCCAGGTACAGGAAGCGGCATGTCGCCAGGTACAGGAAGCGGCATGTCGCCAGGTACAGGAAGCGGCATGTCGCCAGGTACAGGAAGCGGCATGTCGCCAGGTACAGGAAGCGGCATGTCGCCAGGTACAGGAAGCGGCATGTCGCCAGGTACAGGAAGCGGCATGTCGCCAGGTACAGGAAGCGGCATGTCGCCAGGTACAGGAAGCGGCATGTCGCCAGGTACAGGAAGCGGCATGTCGCCAGGTACAGGAAGCGGGATGTCGCCAGGCACAGGAAGCGGGATGTTACCAGGCACAGGAAGCGGGATGTCGCCAGATACAGCATTCCACCGCCTCCAACCAACGCAGAGCATTGCCCCTCCTCCAACCAACGCAGAGCATTCCCCCTCCTCCAACCAACGCAGAGCATTGCCCCTCCTCCAACCAACGCAGAGCATTCCCCCACCTCTATCCTCCCCTCCAGTCTTGCACAGGTGTATGAATGCAGACGTCACCACTTAGGACTGAAAAGCGGCGTTATAGGAGATTTGTGTTCTGGGTTTGGATACATTGTAATTGGATGAGACCGGGTTGGGAGGTCGGTGGCCCCATAGACACTCATACTGACAGGGTACGGAGAAGACGTCTCATACTGACCAGAGCTGCAGGTCCAGGATCACCTCCCTCTTGTCCACCTGCTTGGTGTAAACCTTCACTCCATTTATTCTGGGAGACTGAGGAGGAAACAGAGAGATCAGGAACCATTGTACTCCAAACCATAGATCTACAATCACCCCAACCCCCCCAAAATGATCACACATTTCTCAACATTGGGGCCCTTTATATACATTGTCACACACCAGCTGAAACAATAAGTCAGGCTTGCAATGGGAGTGGCTACTCTGTAAAACCAATAGGTGTGTGCGGAGGAGGGGGTACCAAGGTTTGCAGGCAGGGGGGAAAGCTCAGGTGGGGGGATGTTTTTCAGCAGTCCAAAGGGTATGGAGGCGGGGGAAGGGGTGGTGGGTAAAATACTGTTTTACAAATTTTATGGCACCTGATGGGTCCCCTGTAGGGGAGGGATGTAGGTTAGGGTGACCACATTTTCAAAACTACCATTCAGGGACACCCCCCTTCCCAAAAATCAGCTTGTGGTGTAACGAATCACAGCACAGTGATTGGACACAAGAGGCGGGATTTATGATTTCTCCATTCACAACCAGGAGGCGGGGATTGTGCTCCTCCAGGCATTCCCGGCCAGAACAAGTACTGTCAGTGAGTAAAGCGGTGATGTGGCGGCCTTTTTTGGGGGCATCAGATTGGCCTGGGGGGGGGGGGGGCTGTTTCAGTTTCATTTCGGGACACTGTATTGTCCTGGAATGAATGTGCCCGGGACAGACCTCCAAAATGCGGGACTGTCCCGGGCAATCCGGGACACGTGGTCACCCTAATGTAGGGTGGTGGGTCCCCTGTAGGGGAGGGATGTAGGGGGGGGTGGATCACCTGTAGGGGAGGGATGTAGGGGGGGTGGATCACCTGTAGGGGAGGGATGTAGGAGGGGTGGATCACCTGTAGGGGAGGGATGTAGGGAGTGGATCACCTGTAGGGGAGGGATGTAGGGAGTGGATCACCTGTAGGGGAGGGATGTAGGGGGTGGATCACCTGTAGGGGAGGGATGTAGGGAGTGGATCACCTGTAGGGGAGGGATGTAGGGTGGAGAGTGGTGGGTCACCTGTAGGGAGTGGATCTCACCTTTTCTCCGAAGTGAACCTTGGTGAAGGTGAAAGCTTTCATGTGATCATTCGACGCTCTGACCAGAGGCTCGATCTTCTCCTGGAAGAGTTTCTCCATGTACATGCCGATATATGGCCACATCTGCTTCACAATCTGAACCAGAAAGAAAGAACTCAGATCACCACTGATTATACAAATCGATCCGAGAGAGAAAAAAAAAGAGAGAAAGAGAACAAGAAAAAAAAGAAGGAGAGAAAAAAAAAAAGAGAAAAAAAAAAATAAAAAAAAGGAGAGAAAAAGAGAAAGAGAAAAAAAGAGAAAGAGAGAGAGAGAAAAAAGGAGAGAGGAAAAAAAAGAGAAAAAAGGAGAGAGAGGAAAAAAAGAAAGACAGACAGAAAAAAGGAAGGAAAAAAAAGAGAAAAAAAAGAAAGAGAAAGAGAGAGAGAGAGAGAGAGAAAAAAGGAGAGAGAAAAAAAAAGAGAAAAAAGGAGAGAGAGGAAAAAAAGAAAGAAAAATAGAAAAAAAGAGAAAAAGTGAGAAAAAGAGAGAAAAAGAGAAAGAGAAAAAAGAGAAAGAAAAAAAAAGAAGAAAAAAAGGAGAAAAAAAAGAGAGAAAAGAGAAAAAAAAAGGAAAGACAGACAGAAAAAAGGAAGGAAAAAAAAGAGAAAGAGAGAGAGAGAAAAAAGGTGAGAGAGAGAGAGAAAAAAGGTGAGAGAGAGAGAGAAAAAAGGAGAGAGAGAGGAAAAAAAGAGAGAGAAAAAAAAAGAGAGAAAAAAAAAGAGAACAAGAGAAAAAAAAAAAGAGAAAAAGAGAGAAAAAAAAAAGAGAAAAAGAGAGAAAAAAAGAGAAAAAGAGAGAAAAAAAGAGAAAAATAAAGAAAAAAAAAGAGAAAAAAAAGGAAAGACAGACAGAAAAAAGGAAGAAAAAAAAAGAGAAAAAAAAAAAAGAGAAAAGGAGAGAGAGAGAGAAAAAAAGAGAAAAAAAGAGAAAAAAGGAGAGAGAGAGAGAAAAAAAGAGAAAAAAAGAGAAAAAAGGAGAGAGAGAGAAAAAAAGAGAAAGAAAAAAAAAGAAAAAAGAAAAAAGGAGAAAAAAAAAAGAGAAAAAAAAGGAAAGACAGACAGAAAAAAGGAAGGAAAAAAAAGAGAAAAAAAAGAAAGGAAAAAGAAAAAAAAAAAGAGAAAAGGAGATGACTGCCGCGGTAGGAGGTTACCTTGTTGATCCATTCCACGCGCTCCACATCCGGGAAGTTCACCTGTGAAGAGAGAATCAGACAAATCTCATTCCGGCTCTTCACATCACTATTCCGGGTCTCCATCACAGATCCACATTTCTCTGTTACTTTTGGGGGAGGGGAAATCATCTGTCAAGAGTGTGGTCGGTGTCCCCCTCACTTCCTGTGGTGTCACCAGGACAGGAAATAAACACAATTGGGGGCACAGATGGGAATAAATTCCAAGCAGAGGATCTAACCCACTCACTCCATAAAAAATAAAAATAAATATTTTTCAGTGATTTCCTTTGACCACCATTCGTGTTCCAAGTGCATATTTTAGGCCTGAAGATTCGTTAACCCCCCCATAAATTAAATATTTTCCGAGTAGCAGAGACCCTGGAGAATAAAATGGAGGTATTTCCAATTTATGATGACATGATAACTAGGCTCATCAAACCCAAAATGTTGAAGAATTAACGATTATAATAGCCGCCATTTGCATTAAGTAAATAGATAAAAAAAATGTCACAGGTGATCGGTTTGGGATGAATAGTGAGTGATGGCCGAGAAATTCTGATCTCATCCGATCGTTCGCAGGGATACCAAATATGCGCGGACCGGTGCAATCATTTTCAGATGTAGGTGCGCCGATGTTTACGTTTGTATTTGGGAGGGGGGGCAGCTTTTTTTTTTTTATTGCTTTCATTTTCTTTGTACTTCATTTTATTGCCATCACATGGGGGGGGGGCTCCAAATGATAACATTACATATATGACAGGTCCTCTTTTAGGGCACATCAGAGGTCTCATCGGATCCCCAATGCCACCTGTGAACCCCAATAAAGTGGATCAGACACTCCCTCCGTTCTACCCAACAATACGCACCACGCCACCCCTCGCAGGTGGGACAGAAGAGTCCATGGGGGGGGGGGGGGGGAAATCACATCCCCCAAAAAGCCGACAAGCGGCTTAACAAATCCCGGAACGCTACAGGAGCCAGAAATATAATATATACTACCGGCCACCGGCTATGAACAGCGCTGGCAGACAATCGGTTAAAGACCATTCCATATTATATTAGAATGTGACCTCCTCTGTCTGGGAGGACATTGTTGCAGCGCGCCGCGTGTCCCCGGGCCGTGTTGTGGAGGGCGAGGTGCGGGGTGTCAGCAGCTGCGTCCCTGGAAATGAGTTCTAGATGTTCACTAGATAACCATCGTGTTCTGCCTCCGACCAAAATCATACGCAAGATACGGCTCATCTATATACACCACAGACAGTATACAACTATATACACACACCTCACTGTATACACACCACAGACAGTATAAAGCCCATCTATATACACCCCACACAGTATACATCTATATACACCTCACTGTATACACCACAGACAGTATACATCTATATACACCCCACTGTATACACCACAGACAGTATACAGCCCATCTATATACCCCACTGTATACACCAGACAGTATACATCTATATACACCTCACTGTATACATCTATATACACCTCACTGTATTCACCACCTCTATATACTACAGACAGTATACATCTATATACACCTCATTATACACACCACAGACAATATACAGCCCATCTATATACGTCACTGTATACACCACATCTATATACCTCACTGTATACACCACAGACAGTATGCATCTATATACACCTCACTGTATACACCACAGACAGTATACAGCCCATCTATATACCTCACTGTATACACCACAGACAGTATACAACTATATACACCCCACTGTATACACCACAGACAGTATACAACTATATACACACACCTCACTGTATACACACCACAGACAGTATAAAGCCCATCTATATACACCCCACTGTATACACCACAGACAGTATACATCTATATACACCTCACTGTATACACCACAGACAGTATACATCTATATACACCTCACTGTATACACCACAGAGAGTATACAGCCCATCTATATACACCCCACTGTATACACCACAGACAGTATACATCTATATACACCTCACTGTATACACCACAGACAGTATACAGCCCATCTATATACCTCACTACAGTAAAGGAAAAACGTATTTGAGGATCGGCTGCTGATTTTTGACCAAACCGATCGGTCTGTAATTTTATTGGTCGGTTAGAACAGTGAGAGACAAAATAACAAAAATATCCAGAAAATCACATTTCATAAAAGTTATAAAGTGATTTGCATTTTAATGAGTGAAATAAGTATTTGATCCCCGATCAGAAAGATTTCTGGCTCCCGGGTGTCTTCTATACGGGTAACGACCTGGGATTAGGAGCACTCCCCTTTAAGAGAGTGCTCCTAATCTCAGCTTGTTACCTGTATAAAAAGACACCTGTGCATACAATTAGATTCCAATCTCTCCACCATGGGGGGGGACCAAAGATCTGTCCAAGGACGTCGGGGAGAAGATTGTAGACCTACACAAGGCTAGAATGGGCTACAAGACCCTCGCCAAGCAGCTTGGTGGGAGGAGACAACAGTTGGTGGGATTATTCGCAAATGGAGGAAACACAAAATAACGGTCCCTCTCCTCTGTCTTCGGGTTGTCACCTCATTCCTTTAAACCCGATCACATATGAAGTACACAGGTTCTGATTTAATGCAGATAAGGAACCAAGGGAGTTTAATCTCCACCTCAATCAGCCTCAGAACCTGTGTACTTCATGGCTACATTCTCCCCCCACTTCAATTCTTTGGTCCCCAAAGAGGGGAGGATATTAAATTAACCAAACGTTAATGAAGAAAGGGAGGTGATCGGGTTCATAGAGATGAGGTGACAACCCTACTCAGTCTGGGGCTCCGTACAAGATCTGCCCTCGTGGAGGTTCAATGAGAATGGTGAGGAATCAACCCAGAACTACACGGGAGGATCTTGTCACTGATCTCAGCTGGGACCAAAACAATCGGTAACACACTACACCGGGAAGGTCTGAAATCCTGCAGGGGTGGTATGTTGATTGTGCCGCCCCCCAAAAATAGTAGGCACCGGCTGCAACTGAGGAGACGGCTGATTGACAGCTGCAGCTGGTCTTGGCTCTGAGGCAAGCAACGGCAAGAGGAAAGCAGAAGGAGCGAGACGTGTCGGTCTCTGCATACCTCCTGCTGTTGCTTGTCTGCTGTTGTTGGATCAGCCATGGTGACAAGAGAAGAGAGGGGGGGGCAGGTCGGACATCATCACTTTAGTTAGGTTAGGAAGCACTTCGAGACAAAGTACTACAGAACTGGAAAATAAAAGCTCCAATCACAGATCATCATCATAATAATCCATTGCTGGAAGCGCATGATCTTCTCATACACACAGATCTTCTCTAATGTGTCACAGAAGCCCCCTTAATGGGGCCCCTTCCACCCCCCGGGCCCCATAGAACCCGAGCAGCTGTGGATAAACGACCGATCACCATTCAGTGTTATGATCGACTTCACAGGAATTTTTGCTGCAGGGATTTCACTTCTCCCTGATGGAAGTTTCTAGAAATTCCAGATCTGAAAGCTTTCCTTCCTTATAGGATTACCCCCACCCCCACCCCCTTATAGAATTACTCCCCCCCCTCCTTATAAGATTACCCCCCCACCCCCTTATAGAATTATCCCCCCCCTCCTTACAGAATTATCCCCCCCCTCCTTATAGAATTATCCCCCCCCTCCTTATAAGATTACCCCCCCACCCCCTTATAGAATTATCCCCCCCCCCCTCCTTACAGAATTACCCCCCCCCTCCTTATAGAATTATCCCCCGCCCTCCTTACAGAATTATCCCCCCCCTCCTTACAGAATTACCCCCCCCCCTCCTTATAGAATTATCCCCCCCCCCTCCTTACAGAATTATCCCCCCCCCCTCCTTAGAATTACCCCCCCCCCCTCCTTATAGAATTATCCCCCGCCCTCCTTACAGAATTATCCCCCCCCTCCTTACAGAATTACCCCCCCCCTCCTTATAGAATTATCCCCCCCCCCTCCTTATAGAATTATCCCCCCCCCTCCTTACAGAATTATCCCACCCCCTCCTTACAGAATTATCCCACCCCCTCCTTATAGAATTACCCCCCCCCCCTCCTTATAGAATTATCCCCGAAAACTCCATCACAATGTGTCATCTCACAGATCTCTCTGCTTCACCGACATGTAACAATGTTGCAGTTTTAGTGCCGATCAGACAAACATTCCACAAGATCGATTTCCTCATTCGCGATCGTTATTACTGAAGTTCGTGAATCTCATGTATTGCGGGTGGCCCCGCCCCTTCGATGTGGCAGCTGCATTCGATTTCTTTTTATAAGGCCGGTCCTAAAAATACTTATTGATCCTGCCAGAAAGTCCCTGTCCCTTCCTGTACACTGAACTGAATTTTTATACAAGGTGATCAGCTTTTCCAGTAATCTTCTGTGAACTACATAACACCTCCCTCCCTATGTTTTACGGAGCCGGCGAGTCGCCGAGGTTTGTGAATATTTGAAATCTGAATTCCTGTGGCCGATCATCAGCTCTCGGTTCGTTCACTCAGCCACCAGGGCGTCCGTGGGAAATCAGGGCCGGGATTGGTCTGTGTGTATAGAGATCAGAGTGCGGCCTTTGTAAATACAACCAACAAACACACCAATGTTTACACCGAGCCGCCGATCTCCATGCCGAAAAAAAAGACTCCCACCACCAGCATCTGTTCCCTACCCCGGGGAGCCCAGCACCTGGTTGCCCCGTTCCCTACCCCCAGGGAGCCCAGCCCCTCGGCTGCCCCGTTCCCTACCCCAGGGAGCCCAGCACCCGCTGCCCATTCCCTACTCCAAGGAGCCCAGCAACCGGCTGCCCGTTCCTTACCCCGGGGGGGGGGGGCCCAGCCCCCGGCTGCCCCGTTCCCTACCCCAGGGAGCCCAGCACCTGGCTGCCCCGTTCCCTACCCCAGGGAGCCCAGCCCCTCGGCTGCCCCGTTCCCTACACCAGGGAGCCCAGCCCCTCGGCTGCCCCGTTCCCTACCCCAGGGAGCCCAGCCCCTCGGCTGCCCCGTTCCCTACCCCAGGGAGCCCAGCCCCTCGGCTGCCCCGTTCCCTACCCCAGGGAGCCCAGCCCCTCGGCTGCCCCGTTCCCTACCCCAGGGAGCCCAGCCCCTCGGCTGCCCCGTTCCCTACCCCAGGGAGCCCAGCCCCTCGGCTGCCCCGTTCCCTACCCCAGGGAGCCCAGCCCCTCGGCTGCCCCGTTCCCTACCCCAGGGAGCCCAGCCCCTCGGCTGCCCCGTTCCCTACCCCAGGGAGCCCAGCCCCTCGGCTGCCCCGTTCCCTACCCCAGGGAGCCTAGCCCCTCGGCTGCCCCGTTCCCTACCCCAGGGAGCCTAGCCCCTCGGCTGCCCCGTTCCCTACCCCAGGGAGCCCAGCACCTGGCTGCCCCGTTCCCTACCCCAGGGAGCCCAGCCCCTCGGCTGCCCCGTTCCCTACCCCAGGGAGCCCAGCCCCTCGGCTGCCCCGTTCCCTACTCCAATATGATAGAGAGAACAGACAAAGGATTTGAATGTACCAAAGGAGAAGGATCACCGCTCCAGGAGGGTCTGCTAAACAATCAAGGATTGGATCAGGATACCAAAGGTGCTGGCCATGAATAAGCACTGACCCAGTGTGAAACGCGTCGGCTGTTCCCATGATTTTATTGCTGTGATCGTGTTGTGCATTTTACTGTTTCTTCAATAAAGACCACCTATTTGGTTTTGGAGTGTGGCTGTCCATCCTCTCGTCATTTGTTTATTGGAACGTACCAAGGTGGGAGACTGAAGACCAATTCTGTGCCGTCCAATCAGATCTTCTGTAAACCTCCCCCCATTGGAGGGTCAGCTGGGGCTCCAGCCCCCTAAGCCCGGTCCTAAGCCGCCTTCTGTTTCTCATCTGCTACAGATTTCCAGATGTTGCTAATGATGAATTTCTCCAACTGTCAGAAGTGCACATTAGTGACAGTTGGAGTCAATCCATCTAAGAACAAAGGAGGAGAAGAGGAACCATCCGTGATAAAATCCTGAACAGCTGACAATCCGCTTTGATGTACAGACAGAACAACATGGAGGAAATCAGGTAAAAGAATTGTCAGCTCTGTGGGCGAGGTTTCTGACATTTAATCCAAGTTGGAATGACAGTTTAGTCACATGATGGGATCCTATTTGTGGCTGATTTGCATAATGAAATAATGGCGGAAGTCACGTGGAGGGAGATATAAAGTTTCTCCTGATGAAGTGGCTCAGCGGTGAGTAACCCGCCTGTCATATCGGCAGTCCATTATCACCCAATTATCCGAATACCTCGGCGGTGATTATAACGGGCAGATTCCTCTCCGGGGAGATTATTCCGATGACGGCGCTAATAACCCGTCCGTCAACGTCCCGCCGCCGAGGTATTCCGAGCGCTGGAAGGAGGCCAAGAGAATAAAACATTTCATAGAGGTTCTCAGAGAATAATAATAATGGCGGCTCCCAATTATTGGTTACAGTTTCACTTTCACAAAAAAAAAAAAATCTGCAAAAACTTTCCATTACAGACCCAATTCAAGTGACACCAAATCTCCCAATTCTCCGAAAAATAATCCGACACTTTCACCGCCTAACGACCGACATTTATATTCATGAAATTGTTATTTGTATTTCTGGCTCCTTGTAACATTCTCAGGGGCTCCCGAACTGCTTCCATTCCCCTTTGTATGGGATGAGCCGTGTACCTTCAATGCGGGCGTGTGCACTGCTCTATACACACTACACAGCCCGCGCGCGGCCACTACACAGCCCGCGCCGCGCCCGGCCACTACACAGCCCGCGCCGCGCCCGGCCACTACACAGCCCGCGCCGCGCCCGGCCACTACACAGCCCGCGCCGCGCGCCGGCCACTACACAGCCCGCGACGCGCGCGGCCACTACACAGCCCGCGACGCGCGACGCCACTACACAGCCCGCGACGCGCGACGCCACTACACAGCCCGCGACGCGCGACGCCACTACACAGCCCGCGACGCGCGACGCCACTACACAGCCCGCGACGCCACTACACAGCCCGCGCCGCGCGCCGCCACTACACAGCCCGCGCCGCCACTACACAGCCCGTCCACGGTCACTACACAGCCCGCACACCGTCCACGGTCACTACAAAGTCCAGAAAAAAAAAAGGAGTGCGCACCGACCTAGTGCATTACCATAAGAGGTTTTATTGAATAAATAAAAGCAAAAAGTCCACCTCACAAAGAGAGCTTGAATACAGCTTAACAGACCGGTCTCTCAGTTCCTACCAACAAGACCTAAGGATGCCGAGGATCCAATGGTACCCCAACGGCGGAATGGCTAATGTTTCTGGGGTGCACCCCTTTCTTCAGAGCCTGGCGGTCCATACATGTTCCACAGTCCAAAACTAGGGTGACTTAGGCTGCATTCACACCTGAGCGTAGCGTTTTCGGTCGTTTTGTCGCGCGTATTCGAGCGTTTGCATACAGCGTTGTCCGACGTTTCGATGTTTTTTTTTATTTTAGCCAATAGGAAAAAAGATCATCTCTCTCATCACTTGTTTCTATGTTTGTAGATTTTTTTTTATCTTCTGCCCGGGTGAAATGTTCTATTGACTAAAGCGACAAAACGCCCATAGAAACCATCGTTGTCGCACTAGACGCTTGAATGGAGCGTTTGCCATTACTTTCTATGGGAAATACAAACGCCCAAACCGCCCGATTCGCGTGTCAAAAAAGGGTCCGGAACTTGTTTGCGCTCCAGGCGTTCGGCGTCACGCGTTTTGCAGTGGAGATGTGAACCCGTCTCCATAGAGAATAATGGATTTTTTTTCCCCCCTCTAGCGTATTGTAGCGCCGCGCTTCAGGCGAGAAAACGCTCAGGTGTGAACGGAACCTCAATGTTTTATGACAATTCCGATCCAGGAACACAGAATTTTATATTTCTATAACATGTCATTTCATTTCTGTGTAATTATATCAGAGAATTCGTTACATTGTAAAATCATAAAGAAATTCCCGGAAATAAAAACAAAAAGGATTTTATGTAACAAATTCTCTCGTCCGATTTCTTTGTAGTCAAAAAGAATAAAAAGACACAAAACAAAAAGAAATCATTTTATTCTGAATCTTCTGGTTTTCATTGTAACAAATTCTCCTCAGATTGTTACTTTTTATCTGAGAGCTGCAGAAGCGTCCGACTATGAAATCCTCCAATCAGAGCGTCCCGAGGGAAAGGACTGCATTGTGTGTCATGGCTGGTTTTGTGTGCACAGTGTCATAGGAAAGGATTTAAGCAAGGTCCATAAAGACATGTAGGAGCGAGTTTGGGGTGGAGGAACTTTAAATGCCTGCACAGAGTCCTGACCTCAACCCCATAGAACACCTTTGGGATGAATTAGAGCGGAGACTGTGAGCCGGGCCTTCTCATCCAACATCAGTGCCCGACATCACAAATGCTCTTCTGGAAGTTAAACATTCCCATAGACACCCTCCTAAACCTTGTGGACAGATCTTCCCATAGTAACACCCCTAAACCTTGTGGACGGCCTTCCCAGAAGAGGTGGAGCTGTTATAGCGGCAAAGGGCGGAGCCAACTCAATATTGACCCCTCTGGACTAAGACTGGGAGGCCATTAAAATTCATGTGCGTTTAAAGGCCGGCGTCCCAATACTTTTGGGAATATAGTGTATTTAGTGCGAGGCCAATACATTTCCAGACTTCTTAGAGTCCTCCGCCTCCTCACATGCAGGAGACAAATATTTAACATGTAATAAGTTGGGTATTCGGTGAAGACGCCGGGAACCTCCCAACATGACATTTATTTGATCTCAATAATCAGACAAAGCCAAAAATATCCGTCCAGATATTCCAGTATGGAGGCTCCGCCTTCCTTCCTGACAAATCAGACAGCAGACGGCTCCCAGGTATCGCACACAGCGAGGGTGGCGTAGTACAAGACTGTACACAGAGGGCTCCCAGGTATCGCACACAGAGAGGGTGGCGCAGTACACAGAGAGGGTGGCGCAGTACAAGACTACACAGAGATCCTCAATGTACACAGAGGGCTCCCAGGTATCGCACACAGCGAGGGTGGCGCAGTACAAGACTCTACACAGAGGGCTCCCAGGTATCGCACACAGGGGGGGGGGGGTGCAATTTAGCATGTTTGCCCTGTGCTCTAGATGATCTTGTCCCAGCACTGCCTGTGATCAGATCTGTGACACCGATCCTGAAGTCTGAGGTCGGATCTCCGATTGGAAATGTCCCCTGGGGGTGGGGGGGGGACTTTGAGGGGATCACCACCAATCACCACACGGGCAAGGCATCTGCTGCATGGCTGATGTTTATTGCAGCTTGTATGGTGACCCCCGGAGGTACAGAGTATTCAGCCAATGACAGGAGCTCACAGATCACATGACCGTCTTCCCACATTCTCTCCCCGATCACTGTGACTCCTGACCACCAATGGGAACATTTCTAAATATAAAGTAACATTCATCTGACTCTTATTTCATGAATTCTCTGAACATTCCCCGATAACGGGGAGGACGACTCCGGACAGAAGAGCCGTGTGACAATGATTGATGGCGGCCGGGTCCATTATGGGTGGAGCCCCCAATTCCAGGGCTAGAATGCCAACAATGCTTGATGGTGGCTGGGTCCATTACGGGTGGAGCCCTTAAATCCAAGGATATACTGTAACTGACAATGATTCATGGCAGCCAGGTCCTTAATGGGTGGAGCACCCAAATCCAGGGGTATAACCGACAAGGATTGATGGCAGCCGGGTCTATTATGGGTGGAGCCCCCAAATCCAAGGGTATAACTGACAAGGATTGATGACGGCCGGGTCCATTATGGGTGGAGCCCCCAAATCCAGGGGTATAACTGACAAGTATTGATGGCGGCTGGGTCTCTTATGGGTGGAGCCCCCAGTTCCAGGGGTACAACTGACAAGGATTGATGGCAGCCGGGTCTATTATGGGTGGAACCCCCAAATCCAGGGATATAACTGACAAGGATTGATGGCGGCTGGGTCCATTATGGGTGGAACCCCCATATCCAGGGTTATAACTGACAATGATTGATGGGGGCCGGGTCTATTATGGGTGGAGCCCCCAAATCCAGGGATATAACTGACAAGGATTGATGGCAGCCGGGTCTATTATGGGTGGAACCCCCAAATCCAGGGATATAACTGACAAGGATTGATGGCAGCTGGGTCCTTAATGGGTGGAGCACCCAAATCCAGGGTTATAACTGACAAGGCTTGAAGGCGGATGGGTCCATTATGGGTGGAACCCCCAAATCCAGGGTTATAACTGACAATGATTGATGGCGGCCGGGTCTATTATGGGTGGAGCCCCCAATTCCAGCAGTGAACTCTGATCAGGGAAATTGCAGGGATGCCATAAAGAGCCGTATACCGGATTTATATAATTGGTGTAATGTCATAAAACAACATTCCAGATATATGAGGCCATAAGACGGAACAGTCATAGAGGAAACCATTTACTGCACGTGCTCTGTGCCTGGTCACATGACTGCGCCACGGCAGAATCCATTTATCTAAACATGCTCTGTGATTGGTCACATGACCATGCCATGGTGGAATACATTACATATACTCTGTGATTGGTCACATGACCATGCCATGGTGGAAAGCACGTATTACATGTACTCTGTGGCTTGCCACTTCTTTGCCGATCCTCTCCAAGTCATGAAGGTTTCCAGGGTGACGTTTGGCAACTCGAACCTTCAGCTGCCTCCACATATTTTCTATGGGATTAAGGTCTGGAGACTGGCTGGGCCACTCCAGGACCTTAATGTGCTTCTTCTTGAGCCCCTCCTTTGTTGCCTTGGCCGTGTGGATAAATCACACAAAAAAGGAAGCATAAAAGGAGAATGCAAAGACACTGAATTTCAGAAAAGAGCCAACCTCCAGAAACTATACTCCTTGTCAGAAGATACTAAATGGGATAAAATCTTAGGAACAAAGAACACGGAGATTTGGGTGTGCTTTAAGAGCATATTAAATAAGAGTATAAGCCAGTGCATCCCAAAGGGTGATAAAATGAAAAGAGCCAATAAAAGTCCCAGGTGGCTTAACAGCAACGTGAAAATGCATATAAAAGAAAAAGGAGAAGGCCTTCAAAAAGTACAAGGCTGAGGGAACATCATCAGCATTCCAACTGTACAAAGAATGCAACAAGAAATGTAAGGGGGCAATCAGGGCCGGCTAAGACAGAACACGAAAGACACACAGCAGAAGAGAGTAAGAAAAATCCCAAGAAATTATTTTAAGTACAGTAAAAAAGGGAGGACGGACCATATTAAACCCATAAGAATGAGGAAGGACATCTGGTTACAAAGGATCGGGGGATGGGGAAGGTATTGAATTTATTCTTCTCCTCACGAGAGAATCGGGGGGCTTCAGTAACCAAAAATGCAGGGCCAGATTCTCGTACAGACGCGTATCTTTGTGCGGGCGTAGCGTATCTTGTTTACGCTACGCCGCCGCAACTTAGAGAGGCAAGTGCCGTATTCACAAATAACTTGCGCCCAAAGTTACGGCGGCTTGGCGTAAATGGCCCGGCGTAAGCCCGGGTAATTCAAAGTAGGCTTGGAGTGGGCGTGTTGTAAGGTAATAAACCATGCCCCCGCGTAAATTACGTTTCTAACTAACGGCGCATGCGCTGTCCGTGGACGTATCCCAGTGCGCATGCTCAAAATTACGGCGCAAATACTGATTGGTTTCGACATGAACGTAACTTGCGCAAAGCCCTATTCGCGAACGTTTTACGCAAATGACGAAAAATTTGGCGCTGTCCCGACGTCCATACTTAACATTGTGTACGCCTCATATAGCAGGGGTAACTTTACACCAGACTTACGCTTACGCAAACAACGTAAAAAAATGCGACTGGGCGCAACTACGTTCGTGAATCGGCGTATCTAGCTCATTTGCATATGCGACGCGTAAATCGACGGAAGCGCCACCTAGCGCCCAGCGTAAATATGCAACTAAGATACGACGGCGTAAGAGACTTACGCTGTTCGGATTTGAGCAAAATTCCGGCGTATCTTGTTTTCCGAATACAGAAAATAGATACGGCGCATCCTAGAAGTTATGCATCTCGAGATACGCCGACGTAACTTCTTTGAGAATCTGGCCCGCAGTGTTTATCCTCATGACACATCACAAGGAGCCCCATCATGGTGAACGGAAGATAAAATCAGAAACAGACTCGAAAAAAACTCAACATAAATAAATCACCGGGACCAGATGGCTGCACCCGAGGGTACTTGGGGAACTCAGTCAAGTAATTTCCCGGACTATTGTTCCTTATTTTTACTGACTGGAATGGTAGCAGCTGATTGGAGAAAAGCCAATGTAGCACCAATATTTAGAAAGGGCCCAAAATCCATCCCTGGGAATTACAGAGCAGTCAGCCTAACACCAATAGTATGTAAGCTCTTGGAGGGGGTGAGAAGCGACTATATACAAGATATAAGTAATAACGGTATCATTAGCAGCAATCAGCATGGATTCATGAAGAATCGTTCTTCCCAAACCGATCGATTACCCTTCTATGAGGAGGTGAGCTGGCATCTAGATAAAGAATATCATGAATCTATCCACGGTCTAAGCACCCGATTAGAGCCAGATGCTCTAATGCAGGGATCCTCAAACTACGGCCCTCCAGGTGTTGCAGAACTACACATCCCATGAGGCATTGCAAAACTCTGACATCCACAGACATGACTAGGCATGATGGGAATTGTAGTTCCTAAACAACTGGAGGGCCATAGTTTGAGGACCCATGCTCTAATAGGTAACAAAATAGGGTGGACTGGGAGCGCAGAGCATTGCCCACCCAGGCGTGTTAGAAAAGTGAATATTATTTGCTTTTCTAACACTGAATTGCCTCTCCGCCCATCAGGAAGCGTGGGTCTGATACCCGTTTCCTGATTGGCTGAAAGGTCAGAGGATCCCATTGGATGCTGGAGAGGAGGGGGTGCACGGCAGAAGGCACCGTGATCCACACCACAGGAGGAGGAAGTAAGGCGCCGGACACGCTGCCCTCCCGCTTCCTTGCGGGGCTTTGATGCCTCGGTTGCCCCCCCCCACTTCTCACTATATAATAAACCGACCAATAAAATTATAGACTGATCGTTTCTTTTGTCAGTGGGGCAAATGTACAAAATCAGCAGCCAAATACTCCCCCCCCCCCTCATTGTATATGGACCTCCATCACACTGGATTATTAAACTCATATAGAGATGGAAGGAGGACAATGACCCCCCCCCCCCCCATAGGGACCCTCATCATACCTGATAATGACCCATACAGTACAGGGATAGCAGAAGGACAATGACCCCCCCTATAGGACATCGCTATACGAGTGGAATACCTGGTGTGATGGGGGATCCTTATAGGGGGGTCATTGTCCTCTCCATCACGATGGATATTCCAATCATATAGAGAAAAATGGAGGATAATGACCCCCCCCCCCCCATAGGGGCCCTCATCATACCTGATAATGACCCATACAGTACAGGGATAGCAGAAGGACAATGACCCCCCTATGGGACATCGCTATACGAGTGGAATACCTTGTGTGATGGGGGGTCCTTATAGGGGGGTCCTTGTCCTCTTTCCATCACGATGGATATTACAGTCACATAGAGAAAAATGGAGGACAGTGACCACCTATAGGGACCCTCATTATACCAGATAGTCCACCTCTATAGGGATGAATGGAGGACAATGACCCCCTCCATAAAGGACCCCCCCCCCCATCACACCGGATAGCCAACTCCTATAGTGATTGATGAATGGAGGACAGCGACCCCCTCTATAAGGACCCCCCATCACACCAGATAGTCCACTCCTATAGTGATGAATGGAGGAGAATAACCCCCCCCCCCAGACTCCTCACACAGGAAAATCAGGACGGTGATGACAGGGTGAGGCACGAGGCACGATTCTTCACATTCCTTCCTAAATTCCTGATTTACACACCTCATCCAATTACTCTTCACTAATAGCGTGAGATATGCGACACGCTGGCTCTAAAGAGAACCCGTCATTCCTTCACCAGCAGGTGGTGCGTCATTCGGGGGCCACACCCCGCCAGGTGCCAGCGATCAGAAAAACAGTCTACCATCGTATGTGCCGCCCTTCAAGAGACTTCCCGCTTTATTGTTATATACATTGTATCGCTAATAATAAAATGTATATAATAATGTTACAATTATATTTTATATACATTGTATCCTTATTATATACATATCATTAATAATAATAATAATATTATCGATACAATGTATATAATAAGGATACAATGTATAGATTATAAAAATAATACTACTACTACAATGTATATATTATTATTATTATTATTATATTTTATATACATTGTAGTATTAATAATAATAATAATGTTATTATAAACATTGTATCCCTATTAGACCCATTTCACACTGAAGCGTTTTTATAGCGTTTTAGCATTAAAAATAGTGCTTTTAAAACGCTCTCCATGCATCTTAATGGACCCTTTCATGCCAAGTCCTGCAAGCAGCATCTTTGGAGCAGCTTTTGGGCGCTGAAAAAATAAATAAAATAAATAAATTGCTCCTAACAACGCCCCTCTCCATTGAAATGAATTAAAAACGCTGTAAAAAACGCCTTACCCTTTTTACACCGAGGCGTCGCAAAAACGCCCTAAAACGTTAGGGTCTTAGCGGTGCTTTACCAGCACATTGGGGTTGCAGATGAGGCTTCGCTCGAAAAACGCTGGAAAACCACTCGAAAAATGCCCCAGTGTGAAAGGGGCCTTACTATAATATACATTGTATCCTTATTATCCTTTTAAAGAGCCACAACACCGACAACAATTTATCCCCACTCCCCAAATCTGCAACAAAGCATCAATGGCGGATGAGGTAACAGTTTACCTTTTTTAGGCTACAGACCAGTCAGGGTCAGAGGTCTGGAGGAGTGGGGGGGGGGGAATAACATTAAGTAACTTCCATGTCCAGTTGGTGTTCAGAAGAGCTGGAGATCCCACAGTCCCAAACAACCCCCGAAGATCCAGGAGACCCCACAGTTTCAGATGATCCCATTGTCTCAAGTGATCCAATGTCCTAGGTGGCCCAAGATCCAAGAGACCTCATGGATCCAGGTGAACCCAACAGTTCCATTTGGCTCTTTATTCTCAGATTATCCCAAAGTCCAAAGTGATCCACAGTCACAGGTGGGGAGTAAAACTGCTATGGGGGCCGGACCTGAAGTGGTTACAAATTTAATATCGGGGGAAGGTGATGTTTTAAGTGATGGGAAATAATTTTTAGAAGCCTCGCTTGTTGCATCTTGGATGCATTTTCATCAAAAACACCAAAGGTGTGAGCCGGCCCTTTAAGAACGCCCAGCGCTGGTCTTAGGTGTAAAAACAAACAATAAAATCCCTGCGTCAGTTTGTCCGTCATTAGGAAGTCAGATATAGGAGGAGAACAGAGACCAGATGGAGAGCTCTGGGGCCAATCATAAAGAGGACCTGTCCCCCCCAACACACAGACCCCCAAATAAAATTCATAAAGAGGTCTTGTTCCTCCAACATACAGACCCCCCCCCCCCAACAAAAATCATAAAGGAGGACCTGTCCCTCCGACACATCATAAAGAGGGCATGTTCAACACACAGACCCCCATCCCCTCCCCAAAAAGGAACAAAGAGGACCAGTCCCTCCAATACATAGACCCCCAACAAAAGTCATAAAGGGGACCTGTCCTTCCAACACACAGACCCCCCCCCCATAAGGAACATAAAGAGGACCTGTTGCCCCAACTCACAGAAAGAGAACTTGTCCCTCCATAACAGAAACCCCTCCCCCCCTCCCCAGTAGCACCCATAGTCTGGCTTCCTCCTATGCAACACCATGTGTCAAGAGGACCCGTCTACTTCTCTGCAGCCAAACTTCAGCCAGGTCTGGGTTGGTTGGGGGACAAACTCCCCTTCATGGTCTTCAGAGATCGAGGATATGAACAATTAGAAAATACACAACTTTACATGACAACTTAAATTCACAAAGTATCTTTCTTGTAGCTGGGCCAGCAGCCTGTGATCTTTCTAGTCTGTCTGTCCAGTCAGTGAGCGAGCCCTGATGGGGGGGGGGGGGGTGAGAAGCGAGCCCTGATGGGGGGGGGGGGGGTGAGAAGAGCGAGCCCTGATGGGGGGGGGGGGGGGTGAGAAGAGCGAGCCCTGATGGGGGGGGGGGTGAGAAGAGCGAGCCCTGATGGGGGGGGGGGTGAGAAGAGCGAGCCCTGATGGGGGGGGGGTGAGAAGAGCAAGCCCTGATGGGGGGGGGGGGTGAGAAGCGAGCCCTGATGGGGGGGGGGGGGTGAGAAGCGAGCCCTGATGGGGGGGGGGGTGAGAAGCGAGCCCCGATTAAGGGGGGGGGTGAGAAGCGAGCCCCGATTAAGGGGGGGGGGGTGAGAAGCGAGCCCCGATTAAGGGGGGGGGGGTGAGAAGCGAGCCCCGATTAAGGGGGGGGTGAGAAGCGAGCCCCGATTAAGGGGGGGGTAAGAAGCGAGCCCCGATTAAGGGGGGGGGTGAGAAGCGAGCCCCGATTAAGGGGGGGGGGGTGAGAAGCGAGCCCCGATTAGGGGGGGGTGAGAAGCGAGCCCCGATTAAGGGGGGGGTGAGAAGCGAGCCCGATTAAGGGGGGGGGGTGAGAAGCGAGCCCGGATTAAGGGGGGGGTGAGAAGCAAGCCCCGATTAAGGGGGGGGTGAGAAGCGAGTCCTGATTAAGGGGGGGGGTGAGAAGCGAGTCCTGATTAAGGGGGGGGGAGCGAGACCCTAGAACATGCTGGATATATCCTCAGACCTGCTGTTTTCCTGGACGATCCTCATCCTTTCCTTTGTTATTGTAAACATGCAACTTATTTTAATATCTTTTTGAAATCTCATTGGATTTCTGCTGAAAATAACTGTCACTTTTTTGATAAGAAGTCTCCTCATCCATGCCTGTTAGCTCAGTGAATGGAGTATAGAGAGTGGACGGGCACACTGGCCTCTCTGTGCACAGGAGCTGACAATCTACACAGATAAGCAGCGGTGATAAGGGAGGCCTCCGCTCAGGGAGAGACATTCGTCCCTCAGTGTCAGTGATTGGGATGGATGAGATCAGATCTGGTGACCCCGGGGGGCATCACACCTCCTGGATATGGATATCGGGTGAAGAGAACCTGTCACTGATCCACTGTTTATAGAAGATCCTAACATTCTGGTGACAGGACTCGGCCCGGACAGTCACAACTCTACATTGAGAATTCGGCCACTGAGATCCCATTCACTTACCAGAGAGACCGCCTGCACACCCGCCGGGCTCCTCCCCTGTGCCGCCTCTGCTTTGTTTTTATGGTTGGAAACAAATTGGCTCATCAGATACGAGAGTAATAAAGATATATAGTCAGCTGTAAATATCCAACATACAACTCTGAGAGGTCTGGGGTGACACCACAGGGACAGGACGGGGTATAGGGGTACACAGAGGTCTGGGGTGACACCACAGGGACAGGACGGGATATAGGGGTACACAGAGGTCTGGGGTGACACCACAGGGACAGGACGGGATATAGGGGTACACAGAGGTCTGGGGTGACACCACAGGGACAGGACGGGATATAGGGGTACACAGAGGTCTGGGGTGACACCACAGGACGGGATATAGGGGTACACAGAGGTCTGGGGTGACACCACAGGACGGGTTATAGGGGTACACAGAGGTATGGGGTGACACCACAGGGATAGGATGGGGTATAGGGGTACATACAGGGGCGGACTGACTATTGAGGAACTCGGGCACTGCCTGAGGGCCCCATGCCACTAGAGGGCCCCATCAGGGTTGCCAGGCCCAGTAAAACCAGGGACAGTATGTAAAAATCTGTTTTTTTTTTTACATCTGTCCCTGATATGTCCGAAACTGACATGCTTTTGATGTGAAAATCCAGAGATTTTAGCTGCCCCGCCTCTGTACTGCCACCTGGCGAGGTGGCCATCTGTAAGCCCGGGGGCCCCATAATCTTCTATTGCCCGGGGGCCCCATGGGTTGTCAGTCCGCCGCTGGGTACATAGATGATATATCTGGGGTGAAACAGATTTTATAAATAAATCTTTATAATATATGAACCAAATCCATCCCACTATCATTACCAGATCAGAACCCAACAACTGGACCTCCTGACGAGACAACATTTTACTCATCTACAGTATGTGACAAAAGTAAGTACACCCCCCAGTCACATTTCTTGTATCTTTTCATGTGACAACACTGAAGAGGTGACACTTTGTATCTCCAATGTGGTGTAGTGAGTGTACAGATTGTATAACAAATAACACAACACACAGCCATTAATGTCTAAACCGCTGGCAACAAAAGTCAGGACACCCCTAAGTGAAAAATCTCCAATTTGGGTCCCAAAGTGTCCATATTTTGTGTGGCCGCCATTATTTTCTAACCCTCTTGGGCATGGAGGTCACCAGAGCTTCACAGGTTGTCACTGGAGTCCTCTTCCCCTCCCCCATGATGGCATCACGGAGCTGGTGGATGTTGGAGACCTTGGGCTCCTCCCCCTTCCCCCCACAGATGACCAATAGGGTTTAGGTCTGGAGACATGCTTGGCCCGTCCATCACCTTTACCCTCAGATCCTTTAGCAAGGCAGTGGTGGTCTTGTGGGATTTTGTTTGGGGTGGGGGGCAAACAACGGCAACGGCGATCAGGCATCGGCCAACGGGTCTTCTTCCCCTCCTCCTAGGCGTCCAATAGGATCGCCTGTCCTTTCAGCTGACCTGCCTCTGGAGATCCACCAATTGTTATACCACCTCTTAGGATCCTCCCATTACTGCTAACCTGCTTATGGAGATCCATCCCTTGCTGTTCTCCTGCCACTGTGGATTCTTCCATTCTGCTTGACCAGCCTCCCGGGGGCCCTCCCCATTCTGCTTGGCCAGCCTCCCAGGGGGGCCCTCCCCATTCTGCTTGGCCAGCCTCCCGGGGGCCCCCCCCATTCTGCTTGGCCAGCCTCCCGGGGCCCTCCCCCCATTCTGCTTGGCCAGCCTCCCGGGGGCCCCCCCCATTCTGCTTGGCCAGCCTCCCGGGGGCCCCCCCCCATTCTGCTTGGCCAGCCTCCCGGGGGCCCCCCCCCCCATTCTGCTTGGCCAGCCTCCCGGGGGCCCTCCCCATTCTGCTTGACCAGCCTCCCGGGGGCCCTCCCCATTCTGCTTGACCAGCCTCCCGGGGGCCCTCCCCATTCTGCTTGACCAGCCTCCCGGGGGCCCTCCCCATTCTGCTTGACCTGCCTCCCGGGGGCCCTCCCCATTCTGCTGGACCTGCCTCCCGGGGGCCCTCCCCATTCTGCTGGACCAGCCTCCCGGGGGCCCTCCCCATTCTGCTTGACCAGCCTCCCGGGGGCCCTCCCCATTCTGCTTGACCAGCCTCCCGGGGGCCCTCCCCATTCTGCTTGACCAGCCTCCCGGGGGCCCTCCCCATTCTGCTTGACCAGCCTCCCGGGGGCCCTCCCCATTCTGCTTGACCAGCCTCCCGGGGGCCCTCCCCATTCTGCTTGACCAGCCTCCCGGGGGCCTCCCCATTCTGCTTGACCAGCCTCCCGGGGGCCCTCCCCATTCTGCTGGACCTGCCTCCCGGGGGCCCTCCCCATTCTGCTTGACCAGCCTCCCGGGGGCCCTCCCCATTCTGCTTGACCTGCATCCTGGGATCCTCCCATTCTTATTGATCGGCCTCCCAGTCATGTTGACCCCGCCTCCCAGGATCCGGACATTATGGCTCTCTCATCTCTAAAGATTCACCCACTAACTGTTAAAGGGCCTCTGTTATTGGAAGATTTTATTCTCCTTTCTGTGAAAAGGAATCTGGATCGTCACTCCGGACAACACAGACAGTTTCTCTTTCCAACACATTGATAAAAATGATGTCAGTTTTGTACGTATCAACAAAAAGGGCCCCGAGGGGACACACACACACACACAGAGGATTCTGGGTGAAATGCAGAAAATGTGAAAAAGAAATGTTTCCGGGAATGTGAGAGAGTTGGGACCGCCCTGAAAATAAGTGACACCCGCCGAGAATGTCGAGAATGTCAGCCACCCGAGAGAGAGGCAAGAAAGTGACAATTCTGCTGTACAGAGGACACTGGACACACCCGGACACTACAATGTAACCACAAGTTCCACCCGCCATTGTGTTATCCTATAGGTGTCAGATTGGGGAATGACAGATGTGTATGGGGACCAGCTGACAGTCCTGACCATTAGTTAGCTGTGGGAGGAGCCTATTGATTAGGGCAGAGCTTTAGCCATCACATTGTTGTTTTCCGCAGGATGGGAGTGACACCAGGTGTGTAGCGACCTTACGGAAGAATGACAGGTGGGCGGGTCCGTCTGAACAGAAACTACCGAATATCTGACCTGTAATTCCCAATGGGGGATAATGTATGAAGATCCTATACAAGATAAAGAGGACCTGTCTGCTGTACAATCAGCCCTGCTGGGTGGCTGAGGGGCCCCAGGCGGTGGGTGGGCCGGGCCCCTGTGCTATGGAACAGTCTGTTCCTCCATGTATCTCGGGGGGGGGGGGTCATCCACATGTCAGGGTCACAAAAACCAATAAAGACTGATAAGTCGGCAAAGAAAGCGCCCCCTCCCCCCGTCTACCTTCATAGGCTGGACATGGATCCCCTGCTGGAACAACCAATCCACATTCAGGGAGCTGCTCACACACATCCAATCACCATCTCATGTCTATGGGACACTAATGATCATCTACAGCAAGGGTCTCCAAACTGCGGCCCCAGGGCCAGATGTGGCCCTTTGCTAGCCTTTATGCGGCCCTTGGGATATTATTCCTCCAACTGAAATGAGGCACTATTCCTTCCACTGACACCAACAAGGGGGCACTATTTCTTCTACTGATATCAATGATGGGATACTATTCCTCCTACTGATAGGGGCCCCACTCCTCCTACTGACCACCAACCCTGAGGCCGTATTTATTCTCACTGGTGCTGGCCCCTGGACATTTTCTGCCCCTGCTGGCCACAATCCGGCCCTCCTAAAGTCTGCAGGATAATAAAGTGGCCCTTTGTTTGAAAAGTTTGAAGACCCCTGATCTCCAACAATGTTTCTCAGCTCCGGACTCCTCCGGTACCCCCGACAGGTCGTGTTTTCAGGATTTCCCCCCTCAGATGAAACGGCTGTGGTGATTACTAAGGCAGTAAAAAGGGTCAAATCACCTGTGCAGAATAATGGAAAGCCTGAAAACATGACCTGTTGGGGGTACCGGAGGAGTCCGGAGCTGAGAAACACTGATGGACAGGACCGGCCGCTTACAGATATCTGCTGCTGTTCAATTATTGGAAATCACAAAATAGAACAAAACAACAAATGTCACCATCATTCCCTCTCCTCCAATCACAGAGAATGGAGGAACAATTGTACTGCAGACTGCCTAGTTAAAGGGGGCCAAGGTCAGGGGTATGATGCCCAGGTCAGGGGAATGTGGGGGGGCAAGGGGCCCAGGTCAGGGGGAATGTGGGGGGGGCAAGGGGCCCAGGTCAGGGGGAATGTGGGGGGGGCAAGGGGCCCAGGTCAGGGGGAATGTGGGGGGGGCAAGGGGCCCAGGTCAGGGGGAATGTGGGGGGGGCAAGGGGCCCAGGTCAGGGGGAATGTGGGGGGGGCAAGGGGCCCAGGTCAGGGGAATGTGGGGGGGCAAGGGGCTCAGGTCAAGGGCAGGCAGGGTGAGGTCCTTAAAATAGGGGTATGAGAAGTCTACATCTGGCATATGAGAGATAAAGTGCTCACATGAGGGGTAGAAGGGTAAGGTGCCTCAGCCAGGGGTATGAGGTAAGGGGGTCTTCAGGTCAGGGGGTATGAGAGTGGTAGGGTGCTTAGGTCAGGAACATGGTGTCTCCATATGGGGGGTTGGGTGGATAGGGAGTAGGATCTCCAGGTCAGCAATATGGGGTCGCCAGGTTAGAAGGTAACAGTAAAAGTGGGTGACCCAGGGGATGGGGATGAGCCCATGGATTGGGATTGGGGGGGGGGGGGTAACCCAGGGATGGGGATGACCCCAGGAAATCGGGATTGGGGGTGACACCAGGTGATGGGGATTGGGGGGTGAGCCCAGGGATGGCAATGGGGGTGAGCATGGGGATGGGGGGGAAATGGAGTCTCCAGGTCAGGGGGATAGGGTGCCTAGGTCAGGAGTTAGTAGGTGACAATAAAAGTGGGTGACCCAGGGGATGGGGGATGACCCCGGGATGGGGATTGAAGGGGCCCCCAGGGATAGGGATTGGGGGGTGACCCCAGGGATAGGGATTAGGGATGACCCTGGGGATGGGGATTGGGATGAAGGAGATTGGGGTGACCCCAGGGGATGGGGATTGGGGGTGACCCTGGGATAGGGGAGACCCTGGGGATTGAGGGTGACCCCAGGGGATAGGGATTGGGGGTGACGATGGGGATTGGGGGGGTGACCCCAGGGGATGGGGATGACCCTAGGGATTGGGGGTGACCCCAGAGGATGGGGATTGGGGGGGTGACCCCAGGGGATGGGGTTTGGGGGGGTGACCCCAGGGGATGGGGATTGGGGGGGTGACCCCAGGGGATGGGGATGATGGGGATTGGGGTGGCCCCAAGGGGATGGGGATGATTGGGGTGACCCCAGGGGATGATGGGGATTGGGGTGACCCCAGGGGATGATGGGGATTGGGGTGACCCCAGGGGATGATTGGGGTGACCCCAGGGGATGATTGGGGTGACCCCAGGGGATGATGGGGATTGGGGTGACCCCAGGGGATTGGGGGTGACCAGAGGGGATGGGGATTGGGGAGGGTGACGCCAGGGGATGGGGGTGACCCCAGGGGATGGGGATTGGGGGGGTGACCCCAGGGGATGGGGATTGGGGGGGTGACCCCAGGGGATGGGGATGACCCTAGGGATTGGGGGTGACCCCTCACACTCACCCAGGCCGGCATTTGCTGTCCGTTCAGCCCGCGGGTCACCTCCAGGCACTCGTTGTCCAGCAGCTCCCATGCCGCCCTCAGTCGGGCCAATTTACTTTTCTTGTTCCGGTTCCAGAAGGTCCAGAGGAAAAGTCCGAGGAGCAGCCAAGTGACGCTCATCCCGAGCCGCCCGACCACATACACCGGAACCAGGAGCAACAACACCCGGGCCACCGTCCTCACCACCGCCAGCACCGGGTCACCCATCGCCCGGATCTGCGGGTCACCGAATTTAAACTGGGGGTTACCCGACAGCCGCTTCTTCGGGTCACTCTCTGCCGGGCTCTGCTGCGGGTTACTCTCTGATTGGCTCTTTTGCGGGTCACCCATCCTCGGTGTCTGTTGGGGGTCCCCCGGTACCCGTTTCTGCTGCGGGTCGGTCATCGCTCGGGTGTTTTGGGGGTCACGTATCCCCCGGGTGTGCTGCGGGTCACCCGACACCCGAATCTGCTGTCCCGGGACGCTCATCGCTGCTCCTCCGCCGACATTCTGCGCCCGACTGACAGGTGACAGCGACCCGCCCCGCCCCCTACACACCTGAGCCGCCGGGTGACACCCACAGGGAGGAGCGACCCCTCCCCCCCGGGGACAGGTATGGAGGAGCCTCCGAATCGGAACCGGTCTGTCCGCACGTGTGACCCGAACCGGGAACCCGACTGTCCGACAACGTGACCGATCACCGGAGAGACATTCCTGAGAAAGAATGTAACACGTGACTTCCCGAATATCAACAATCAGAGATATTTATAAACAAAAGTAACGATCCGAAATCTATAAATAGAAATCCCCCCCCCCCCCCAATGTGATATATATACACCCCCCTAATAAATGTACGACCCCCCCCCCCCCCCCAGTGTGATATATATACACCCCCCTAATAAATGTAGGACCCCCCCCCCCCCAGTGTGATATATATACACCCCCCTAATAAATGTAGGACCCCCCCCCCCAGTGTGATATATATATATACCCAACCAAAAAAAATGTAGGACCCCCCCCCCAGTATATATATACACCCCCCTAATATAGGACCCCCCCCCCAGTGTGATATATATACCCCCCTAATATATAAATATAGGACCCCTATAATATATAAATATTGGACCCCTCCCAGTATATTATAAATATTGGACCCCTCCCAGTATAATATATAAATATAGGACCCCTCCCAGTATAATATATAAATATTGAACCCCCTCCCAGTATAATATATAAATATAGGACCCCTCCCAGTATAATATATAAATATAGGACCCCTTCCAGTATAATATATAAATATTGAACCCCCTCCCAGTATAATATATAAATATTGAACCCCCTCCCAGTATAATATATAAATATTGGACCCCCACCCAGTATAATATATAAATATTGGACCCCCACCCAGTATAATATATAAATATAGGACCCCTCCCAGTATAATATATAAATATAGGACCCCTCCCAGTATAATATATAAATATTGGACCCCTCCCAGTATAATATATAAATATAGGACCCCTCCCAGTATAATATATAAATATAGGACCCCTCCCAGTATAATATATAAATATTGGACCCCTCCCAGTATAATATATTAATATTGGACCCCTCCCAGTATAATATATAAATATAGGACCCCTCCCAGTATAATATATAAATATTGGACCCCCTCCCAGTATAATATATAAATATTGGACCCCTCCCAGTATAATATATAAATATTGGACCCCTGCCAGTATAATATATAAATATTGGACCCCTCCCAGTATAATATATAAATATTGGACCCCTGCCAGTATAATATATAAATATTGGACCCCCTCCCAGTATAATATGTAAATATAGGACCCCTCCCAGTATAATATATAAATATTGGACCCCTCCCAGTATAATATTTAAATATTGGACCCCCTCCCAGTATAATATATAAATATTGAACCCCCTCCCAGTATAATATATAAATATTGGACCCCCTCCCAGTATAATATGTAAATATAGGACCCCTCCCAGTACAATATATAAATATAGGACCCCCTCCCAGTATAATATATAAATATTGGACCCCCTCCCAGTATAATATATAAATATTGGACCCCCTCCCAGTATAATATATAAATATTGGACCCCTCCCAGTATAATATATAAATATTGGACCCCCTCCCAGTATAATATATAAATATTGGACCCCTCCCAGTATAATATATAAATATAGGACCCCTCCCAGTATAATATATAAATATTGGACCCCCTCCCAGTATAATATATAAATATAGGACCCCTCCCAGTATAATATATAAATATTGGACCCCTCCCAGTATAATATATTAATATTGGACCCCTCCCAGTATAATATATTAATATTGGACCCCTCCCAGTATAATATATAAATATAGGACCCCCTCACAGTATAATATATAAATATAGGACCCCTCCCAGTATAATATATAAATATTGGACCCCTCCCAGTATAATATATAAATATTGGACCCCTGCCAGTATAATATATAAATATTGGACCCCCCTCCCAGTATAATATATAAATATAGGACCCCTCCCAGTATAATATATAAATATTGGACCCCTCCCAGTATAATATATACATATAGGACCCCTCCCAGTATAATATATAAATATTGGACCCCTCCCAGTATGATATATAAATATTGAACCCCTCCCAGTATAATATATAAATATTGAACCCCCTCCCAGTATAATATGTAAATATAGGACCCCTCCCAGTATAATATATAAATATTGGACCCCTCCCAGTATAATATATAAATATTGGACCCCTGCCAGTATAATATATAAATATTGGACCCCCCTCCCAGTATAATATATAAATATAGGACCCCTCCCAGTATAATATATAAATATAAGACCCCTCCCAGTATAATATATAAATATAGGACCCCTCCCAGTATAATATATAAATATTGGACCCCTCCCAGTATAATATATAAATATAGAACCCCTCCCAGTATAATATATAAATATTGAACCCCCTCCCAGTATAATATATAAATATTGAACCCCTCCCAGTATAATATATAAATATTGGACCCCCTCCCAGTATAATATATAAATATAGAACCCCTCCCAGTATAATATATAAATATTGAACCCCCTCCCAGTATAATATATAAATATAGGACCCCTCCCAGTATAATATATAAATATTGGACCCCTCCCAGTATAATATATAAATATAGAACCCCTCCCAGTATATTATATAAATATTGAACCCCTCCCAGTATAATATATAAATATTGGACCCCTCCCAGTATAATATATAAATATAGGACCCCTCCCAGTATAATATATAAATATTGGACCCCTCCCAGTATAATATATAAATATTGGACCCCCTCACAGTATAATATATAAATATTGGACCCCTCCCAGTATAATATATAAATATTGGACCCCCTCCCAGTATAATATATAAATATTGGACCCCTCCCAGTATAATATATAAATATTGGACCCCCTCCCAGTATAATATATAAATATAGGACCCCTCCCAGTATAATATATAAATATTGGACCCCCTCCCAGTATAATATATAAATATTGGACCCCTCCCAGTATAATATATAAATATTGGACCCCTCCCAGTATAATATATAAATATTGGACCCCCTCCCAGTATAATATATAAATATAGGACCCCTCCCAGTATAATATATAAATATTGGACCCCTCCCAGTATAATATATAAATATTGGACCCCCTCCCAGTATAATATATAAATATAGGACCCCTCCCAGTATAATATATAAATATTGGACCCCCTCCCAGTATAATATATAAATATTGGACCCCTCCCAGTATAATATATACATATAGGACCCCTCCCAGTATAATATATAAATATAGAACCCCTCCCAGTATAATATATAAATATAGGACCCCTCCCAGTATAATATATAAATATAGGACCCCTCCCAGTATAATATATAAATATTGGACCCCTCCCAGTATAATATATAAATATAGAACCCCTCCCAGTATAATATATAAATATTGGACCCCTCACAGTATAATATATAAATATTGGACCCCTCCCAGTATGATATATAAATATTGGACCCCTCCCAGTATAATATATAAATATTGAACCCCCTCCCAGTATAATATGTAAATATAGGACCCCTCCCAGTATAATATATAAATATTGGACCCCTCCCAGTATAATATTTAAATATTGGACCCCCTCCCAGTATAATATATAAATATTGAACCCCTCTCAGTATAATGTATAAATATTGGACCCCCTCCCAGTATAATATATAAATATAGGACCCCTCCCAGTATAATATATAAATATAGGACCCCTCCCAGTATAATATATAAATATAAGACCCCTCCCAGTATAATATATAAATATAGGACCCCTCCCAGTATAATATATAAATATTGGACCCCTCCCAGTATAATATATAAATATAGGACCCCTCCCAGTATAATATATAAATATTGGACCCCTCCCAGTATAATATATAAATATAGAACCCCTCCCAGTATAATATATAAATATTGGACCCCTCCCAGTATATTATATAAATATTGGACCCCCTCACAGTATAATATATAAATATTGGACCCCTCCCAGTATAATATATAAATATTGGACCCCCTCCCAGTATAATATATAAATATAGGACCCCTCCCAGTATAATATATAAATATTGGACCCCCTCCCAGTATATTATATAAATATTGAACCCCTCCCAGTATAATATATAAATATTGGACCCCTCCCAGTATAATATATAAATATTGGACCCCTCCCAGTATAATATATAAATATTGGACCCCCTCCCAGTATAATATATAAATATAGGACCCCTCCCAGTATAATATATAAATATTGGACCCCCTCCCAGTATAATATATAAATATAGGACCCCTCCCAGTATAATATATAAATATTGGACCCCTCCCAGTATAATATATAAATATAGAACCCCTCCCAGTATATTATAAATAACCCCTCCCATATTATATAAATATAGAACCCCTCCCAGTATAATATATAAACCCCTATTAATATATAAATATTGGACCCCCTCCTAGTATAATATATAAATATAGGACCCCTCCCAGTATAATATATAAATATTGGACCCCCTCCCAGTATAATATATAAATATAGAACCCCTCCAAGTATAATATATAAATATTGGACCCCCTCCCAGTATAATATATAAATATAGGACCCCTCCCAGTATAATATATAAATATTGGACCCCCTCCCAGTATAATATATAAATATTGGACCCCCTCCCAGTATAATATATAAATATTGGACCCCTCCCAGTATGATGGACTCGGAGGAGGGGATGGCTGCATCTGCCCAGGTTTGATTGGCCGAGGGTCCAGCCAATCCGTTTTTGACATTTGGTGAACCTGAATTGTATTGAGGTCTATGGGGGGCAAATCTCGCAGCTCAATTCATTTTTAGGGCGAAACTGATGTCATTACATGCAGGGGAAGCACGACGGGGGCCGCCATGGGGGCCGCCAGGTACCGATACAAAGAAAAAAAAAATGTCATACAGCTACAAGGGCAACATAGAACATACACAAACCCTTGAACCCCTTTTTCCTCGGACAGTCTCAGCGCACACTGTAGGCAGATATTTGGGGGTGCGGATGATTTTAGCAGCGATGGACGCACGTGTTTTCATCAGACGGTAGACCTGCTTTGAGCGGCCCGTAGCTGGCTGTGGCTGTCTCTGTTCTCACTGATGCAGAAATGTCCTGCAACTCTAAGAGAGCGCAGATAATACAGTCGTGTACAACGGGCCACCTTCCGTGAGCGAGACTAGGCCCAAATGTACCCGCGACACAGAGCACAGGCTGGTTCTGTCCTACAGAAGTGTAATATTGACCAGCAGCAGAACGGTTCTATCAGGGATAATAGTCCTAACTGGTGTATGCCCAACTTTTATTTTATCTATGGTGGTGGGGGGGTGGATGTGGGCACATGACGTAACCGAGTCCTGCGAACAAAAGGGCGCTCTATTACAGATGGTCGGTAGCAAGTGAATCGTGCGCTTTGAGCACCCCACAGGAAACAAAAGGCCCTACCAACATACATATATACTCCCCCCCCCAAAAAAAAGCCCCACATAATAATAAAAACAAATAACAAAAAGGCAACAAAGAGGTCAATTGCCCAAAGAGCTAGCAATCAAAATTGAAGAACAGAGTCCTAATCTCTCCCTACGCAGTTTGCCCCCCCCCCTCGTTTTATACTGAGCCCCTTTTCAGCTTTTCTGAACCCGCCGGTCAGAGATCAAAGGTCATGCATTCAACTTGTTTATAAAAACATTCTTTATATAAATTCAGTGGGACTGCAAATCTCAAATCCTCAGAATTCACCTGGAGCCCCCGGAGTATCAGCAAACCCGAAGCGCTCTCCTATTAGGAGCCCCCAGTCAGTAGATATGGAGTCCCCAGTCAGATGAGGAGCCCCCCAGTCGGTATCCCCAGTCAAGAGATGTAGAGCCCCCAGCAAATAGATGTGGAGCCCCCAGACAGTAAATGTGAAGCCCCCAGTTGGGAGAGGTGAAGCCCCCAGTTGGGAGACGTGGAGCCCCCAGACAGCAGATGTGGATTCCCCAGTTAGTAGGTATGGAGTCCCCAGATAGTAGACGAGGAGCCCCCAGTCAGGAGATAAGGGACCCCTAGTCTGTAGGCATGGAGATCCCAGTTAGTAGATGAGGAGCCCCCAGTTGGTAGGTGTGAAACCCCCAGCTGGGACATGTGAAGCCCCCAATCAGGAGAAGTGGAGCCCCCAGTCAGTAGATGTGGATTCCCCAGTAAGTAGATGTGAAGCCCCCAGTAAGTAGATGAGAAGCCCCCAGTAAGTAGATGAAGAGCCCCCAGTCAGTAGATATTAAGCCCCCAATTATTAGATATGGTGTCCCCAGTTAGTAGATAAGGAGCCCCCAGTCAGGAGATAAGGGGCCCCCAGTCTGTAGACATGGAGCCCCCAGACAGTAGATGTGGAGTCCCCAGTTAGTAGATGTGGAGCCCCCAGTCAGGTGATAAGGGGCCCCATTCTGTAGACATCGAGTTCCCAGTAAGAAGATGTGGAGCCCCCAGTTGGAAGACTTGGAGCCCCCAGATAGAAGATGAGGAGCCCCCAGTCAGGGGATAAGGGGCCCCCAGTCAGGAGATAAGGGGCCCCCAGTCTGTAGACATGGAACCCACCAGACAGTAGATGAGGAGCCCCCAGTCAGGGGATAAGGGGCCCCCAGTCAGGAGATAAGGGCCCCCCAGTCTGTAGACATGGAGCCCCCAGTTGGAAGGCTTGGCCCCCCAGACAGTAGATGTGGAGCTCTCAATCAGTAGCTGTGGATACATCTCTGGGAATTATTCTGCGGCCTCGTCATGTCCTGACTTGTAGCCTCACCAAACCTGCCCATCCGGTCCTCACATAATAGGAGGACGCCATCACCCCCCCCTCGCCCCCCCCGCCCCCCCACACTTCCCCATTAAACACAACCATGGAGACCTCAGGGAGGTCACATGACACGGCTCACCCGGGATAGAGAAGAATTATTACAATGTCTCCAGAGAAGGATACAATTCCATAGTGACTCTGATTGGCTACAGGTTGGATGTAAAGAGAACCTGTCACAGCCGGGCTTCTGGAGTAATCTTCTTTTTAATGATAATAACTGTGCAGACTTACCTGTGGGGGGGGGGGGGTGTCCCCTGTTAGTTTTTACTGCTTTTACTGGGATTTATATTTTAGGTTGTGTCAGGGATCAAAGGTCACCTACAGAATGTTGTCACTGGAATGAGAGAAATTTGTTGCCCCAAGTCAGGAAACGGTGTGACAGTGCCAATGTGAATGAGACCCCGACCCTTATTACCCTTACCCAACGCTAAAGATCCTAACACCAAACAGTATAAGGGGGATTGACTTTCCCACTGGTAACCTAACCCCTAACTATAGACTATAACCCCTATCCATATCCCTGACTATAACCCTAACCCCTAACTATATCCCGGACTATAACCCTAACCCCTAACTATATCCCGGACTATAACCCTAACCCCTAACTATATCCCAGACTATAACCCTAACCCCTAACTATATCCCAGACTATAACCCTAACCCCTAACTATATCCCGGACTATAACCCTAACCCTAACTATATCCCGGACTATAACCCTAACCCTAACTATATCCCAGACTATAACCCTAACCCCTAACTATATCCCAGACTATAACCCTAACCCCTAACTATATCCCGGACCATAACCCTAACCCCTAACTATATCCCGGACTATAACCCTAACCCCTAACTATATCCCAGACTATAACCCTAACCCCTAACTATATCCCAGACTATAACCCTAACCCCTAACTATAACCCTAACTATAACCCTAACCCCTAACTATATCCCGGACTATAACCCTAACCCCTAACTATATCCCGGACTATAACCCTAACCCCTAACTATATCCCAGACTATAACCCTAACCCCTAACTATATCCCAGACTATAACCCTAACCCCTAACTATATCCCGGACCATAACCCTAACCCCTAACTATATCCCGGACTATAACCCTAACCCCTAACTATATCCCGGACTATAACCCTAACCCCTAACTATATCCCAGACTATAACCCTAACCCCTAACTATATCCCGGACTATAACCCTAACCCCTAACTATATCCCAGACTATAACCCTAACCCCTAACTATATCCCAGACTATAACCCTAACCCCTAACTATATCCCGGACCATAACCCTAACCCCTAACTATATCCCGGACTATAACCCTAACCCCTAACTATATCCCGGACTATAACCCTAACCCCTAACTATATCCCAGACTATAACCCTAACCCCTAACTATATCCCAGACTATAACCCTAACCCCTAACTATATCCCAGACTATAACCCTAACCCCTAACTATATCCCAGACTATAACCCTAACCCCTAACTATATCCCAGACTATAACCCTAACCCCTAACTATATCCCGGACTATAACCCTAACCCCTAACTATATCCCAGACTATAACCCTAACCCCTAACTATATCCCAGACTATAACCCTAACCCCTAACTATATCCCAGACTATAACCCTAACCCCTAACTATATCCCGGACTATAACCCTAACCCCTAACTATATCCCGGACTATAACCCTAACCCCTAACTATATCCCGGACTATAACCCTAACCCCTAACTATATCCCAGACTATAACCCTAACCCTAACTATATCCCGGACTATAACCCTAACCCCTAACTATATCCCAGACTATAACCCTAACCCCTAACTATATCCCGGACTATAACCCTAACCCCTAACTATATCCCGGACCATAACCCTAACTATATCCCAGACTATAACCCTAACCCCTAACTATATCCCGGACTATAACCCTAACCCCTAACTATATCCCGGACTATAACCCTAACCCCTAACTATATCCCGGACTATAACCCTAACCCTAACTATATCCCGGACTATAACCCTAACCCCTAACTATATCCCGGACTATAACCCTAACCCTAACTATATCCCGGACTAGAACCCTAACCCCTAACTATATCCCGGACTATAACCCTAACCCCTAACTATATCCCGGACCATAACCCTAACCCCTAACTATATCCCAGACTATAACCCTAACCCCTAACTATATCCCAGACTATAACCCTAACCCCTAACTATATCCCAGACTATAACCCTAACCCCTAACTATATCCCAGACTATAACCCTAACCCCTAACTATATCCCGGACTATAACCCTAACCCCTAACTATATCCCGGACTATAACCCTAACCCCTAACTATATCCCGGACTATAACCCTAACCCTAACTATATCCCGGACTATAACCCTAACCCCTAACTATATCCCGGACTAGAACCCTAACCCCTAACTATATCCCGGACTATAACCCTAACCCCTAACTATATCCCGGACTATAACCCTAACCCTAACTATATCCCGGACTAGAACCCTAACCCCTAACTATATCCCGGACTAGAACCCTAACCCCTAACTATATCCCGGACTATAACCCTAACCCCTAACTATATCCCGGACTATAACCCTAACCCCTAACTATATCCCAGACTATAACCCTAACCCCAACTATATCCCGGACTATAACCCTAACCCCTAACTATATCCCGGACTATAACCCTAACCCCTAACTATATCCCGGACTATAACCCTAACCCTAACTATATCCCGGACTATAACCCTAACCCTAACTATATCCCGGACTATAACCCTAACCCCTAACTATATCCCGGACTATAACCCTAACCCCTAACTATATCCCGGACTATAACCCTAACCCCTAACTATATCCCGGACTAGAACCCTAACCCCTAACTATATCCCGGACTATAACCCTAACCCCTAACTATATCCCGGACTATAACCCTAACCCCTAACTATATCCCGGACTATAACCCTAACCCTAACTTCAACCAGCACCCAGGGCAAGGATGTGTAACTGAGCCCCCCCCCCCCCCCCCTGCTGTTAAAAATTGCCTTAGGGTGAGTGCACTGCCCTGCGTCCATTATTTGCCCCCAGCTCCGGCTGCTCATGGTGTGCATAAGGGGGGTACACCACACATGCCTGACCAATTGTATGCTTTGTGGTTGCCAATGTGACCTCCCCCTCCACTGCTGCACCTGGGGCAGCTGTCCCTCCTGCCCACCCCTTGTAACTAACTCTAACCCTAGTGATAAGCCTAATGTCAACCTTAGAACTGACCATCATGGCACATTCACACGGCACAGCCACCAGTGGGAATCACTCCATTCTTTCCGGTGGTACTAAACACGCCCGGCATACTCTGTGCGCAACCAGCAGCAGCTGACAGATTAATACTCGAATGCCCGGGGCCACCGCTGTTGGCATGTAACCTCTCATCTGATTGGTTACCTATATACACAGAGCCTCGGACTTCCATGTGCACACTGGGCCCGGTCACTGCATGAGCAATTACATGTGAGTGGCTGTGATTAGCAGCGGGAGCCGACATCCTCCCATTGCTTTCATTAGGGCTGCCTCCTGCAGCTAATCGCCCGGAACCCCCACATGGTTGCTTCTGGCTGTCTGGAGTTTCAGTGTTCTCAGACATTGGAGGAAGATCGGGGGAGGGAGGCAAGGGTACCGAAGCCAATGGATCAGCATGACAGCCAAGCAACTAGAATTTTCAGAAGGAGAAATGAACAATGGCCTCCTCCCAATGTCCTCAGTACAGCCGCATGGACATCAGTGGGAGGCGTGCTGTGTCTGGGCTCCGCCCCCCAACCAATACACAACTGTCCTGGGTCCAGCATTAGGCATCGTAGGCTTGTGCCTATGGGCCGGAGATGGGAAGAGGCGACTTTTCCTGCATAGTCATTGGACACTTTGTGCTCTTATCAGTAGATCAGCTGACATACCTCTGTTGTCACAATACTGTGATCGGGTCAGGAACAGGAAACGGTCAATGTGTAATAGAGGCGACCTCGGCAGAGAGGCCTCTGCTTCAGGCACCAAAGACTGCGTCCTCCAGGCTGCGGCGCTGGAGCCCCGGACTGTGCCAAGAAATATGAATAGTTAAAAATGTATAATTTAGTGAATATTTTAGTATCGGGGGAGGAGCAGTGACATTGGCAGAGTGATGCGCGGTCGGTGAATCGGGGCGTATTCCGGGTGACGCTGCACTGGGTGTGAACTCACATGAGTCAGGACAGGTATATCAGGATTGGCGGCTCCAGCAAATTCCACAGCTGCCTGAGATAAGTAAGAGGACCTGTCTGAGTGTCGGGACGGGGGAGTCATCTGAGGACCAGTGGGCGGGGTCATTGGTCGAAGGAAGGTGAGGTGGGACAGGGTCATCAGACGGAGGTGGGTGAGGTGGGGCGGGGTCATCAGACGGAGAAGGGTGAGGTGGGGCGGGGTCATCCGTCGGAGGAGGGTGAGGTGGGGCGGGGTCATTGGTCGGAGGAGTGAGAGGGGGGTGGGTCATCAGTCAGAGGAGGGTGAGGTGGGACGGGGTCATCAGTTGGAGGAGGGTGGGGTGGGAGGGGGTCATCAGTCGGAGGAGGTGAGGTGGGCGGGTCATCAGTCGAGGAGGGTGAGGTGGGGCGGGGTCATCAGTCGGAGGAGGGTATGTGGGGCGGGTCATCAGTCGGAGGAGGGTGAGGTGGGCGGGTCATCAGTCGGAGGAGGGTGGGGTGGGACGGGTGTCATCAGTTGGAGGAGGGTGGGGTGGGAGGGGTCATCAGTTGGAGGAGGGTGGGGTGGGAGGGGTCATCAGTTGGAGGAGGGTGGGGTGGGGCGGTCATCAGTCGGAGGAGGGTGAGGTGGGGCGGGGTCATCAGTCGGAGGAGGGGGTGAGGTGGGGCGGGGTCATTGGTCGGAGGAGGGTGGGGTGGGTGGGCGGGTCATCAGTCGGAGGAGGGTGAGGTGGGGCGGGGTCATCAGTCGGAGGAGGGTGAGGTGGGGCGGGGTCATTGGTCGGAGGAGGGTGATGTGGGGTGGGGTCATCAGTCGGAGGAGGGTGAGGTGGGGCGGGGTCATCAGTCGGAGGAGGTGAGGTGGGCGGGGTCATCAGTCGGAGGAGGGTGAGGTGGGGCGGGGTCATCAGTCGGAGGAGGGTGCGGTGGGGCGGGGTCATTGGTCGGAGGAGGGTGATGTGGGGTGGGGTCATCAGTCGGAGGAGGGTGAGGTGGGGCGGGGTCCATCAGTCGGAGGAGGGTGAGGTGGGGCGGGGTCATCAGTTGGAGGAGGGTGAGGTGGGACGGGGTCATCAGTTGGAGGAGGGTGAGGTGGGGCGGGGTCATCAGTTGGAGGAGGGTGGGGTGGGAGGGGGTCATCAGTTGGAGGAGGGTGGGGTGGGAGGGGGTCATCAGTTGGAGGAGGGTGGGGTGGGACGGGGTCATCAGACGGAGGAGGGTCAGACATGACAGCAGATTGTTTGAGACGTGATTGGAGATAAATGAGGATACAGTCTGGGGGCTCCTCATCTCCTGACTGGGGTCTCCTCATCTACTGACTGGGGTCTCCTCATCTACTGTCTGGGGGCTCCTCATCTCCTGACTGGGGTCTCCTCATCTACTGACTGGGGGCTCCTCATCTCCTGACTGGGGGCTCCTCATCTCCTGACTGGGGGCTCCTCATCTACTGACTGGGGGCTCCTCATCTACTAACTGGGGGCTCCTCATCTACTGACTGGGGGCTCCTCATCTACTCACTGGGGGCTCCTCATCTACTGACTGGGGGCTCCTCATCTACTGACTGGGGGCTCCTCATCTACTGACTGAGGGCTCCTCATCTACTGACTGGGGGCTCCTCATCTACTAACTGGGGTCTCCTCATCTCCTGAACTGGGTCCTCCGTCAATCTACTGACTGGGGCTCCTCAGTGCTCCTCATCTCCTGACAGGGGGCTCCTCATCTCCTGACTGGGCTCCTCATCTCCTGACTGTCCCTCCTCATCTACTGACTGGGGCTTCCTCATCTCCTGACTGGGGTCTTCTCATCTCCTGACAGGGCTCCTCATCACTGGGGGCTCCTCATCTCCTGACTGGGGGCTCCCTCATCTACTAACTGGGGTCCTCATCTACTGACTGGGGGCTCCTCATCTACTAACTGGGGGCTCCTTACACTCTACTGACTGAAGGGCTCCTCATCTACTGACTGAGGGCTCCTCAATCTACTGACTGAGGGCTCCCTCATCTACTGACTGGGGGCTCCTCATCTAACTAAACTGGTCTCCTCATCTACTGACTGGGGGTCTCCTCATCTACTGACTGGGGGCTCTCCTCCTCATCAACTGTACTGGGGGCTCCTCATCTCCTGACAGGGTCTCCTATCTACTGACAGGGGCTCCTCATCTCCTGACTGGGGCTCCTCATCTCCTGACTGGGGCTCCTCATCTACTGACTGGGGTCTCCTCATCTACACTATCTACTGACTGGGCTCCTCCTCATCTATCTGACTGGGGGGCTGTCCTCATCTACTAACTGGGGGCTCCTCATCTATACTGACTGGGGATCCTCATCTACTATCTACTCCTGACTGGGGGCTCCTCATCTACAGACTGAGGGCTCCTCATCTATCTGACTGGGGGGCTCCTCATCTACTAACTCCTCATCTACTGACTGGGTCCTCCTCACTACTGACTGGGGTCTCCTCTACTACTGACTGGGGCTCCTCATCTCCTGACTGGGGGCTCCTCATCTACTCTCCTGACTGGGGGCTCCTCATCTCCTGACTGGGGTCTCCTCTCTATCTATCTGACCTGGGGGCTCCCTCATCTCCTGACTGGGGTCGTTCTTCTCAATCTCCTGACTACTGGGGCTCCTCATCTACTGACTGGGGGCTCCTCAACTCTATCTACTGACTGGGGGCTCCTCATCTACTGACTCTACTGACTGGGGGCTCCTCATCTACTAACTGGGGGCTTCCTCATCTACTGACTGATGGCTCCTCATCTACTGACTGGGGCTCCTCATCTACTACTGGGGGCTCCTAATAACTGGGCTGCTCATCTACTGACTGGGGGCTCTCCTCATCTACTAACTGGTCCTCCTCATCTTCTGACTGGGTCCTCCTCATCTACTGACTGGGGTCTCCTCATCTACTGACGGGGGCTCCTCATCTCCTGACTGGGGTCTTCCTCATCTACTGACTGGGGCTCCTCATCTCCTGAACTGGGGGGTCTCCTCTACTGACTCCTGACTGGGGCTCCTCATCTCCTGACTGGTCTCCTCATCTACTGACTATGACTGGGGCTCCTCATCTCCTGACTGGGTCTCTCCTCTCCTGACTGGGGGCTCTCTCATCCTCATCTACTGACTGGGGGTGCCTCATCTACTGACTCTACACTGACTGGGGTCTCCTCATCTAACTGACTGGGGGCTCCTCATCTACTGACTGGGTCTCCTCATCTACTGACTGGGGCTCCTTATCTACTGACTGGGGCTCCTCATCTACTGACTGGGGTCTCCTTATCTACTGACTGGGGGCTCCACTCTATGACTGGGGGCTCCTCATCTACTGACTGGGTCTCCTATCTTCTGACTGGGGGCTCCTCATCTACTAACTGGGGTCTCCTCATCTACTGACTGGGGGCTCCTCATCTACTGACTGGGGCTGCTCATCTACTGACTGGTCTCCTCATCTACTGACTGGGGTCTCCTCATCTACTGACTGGGGCTCCTCATCTACTGACTGGGGTCTCCTTATCTACTGACTGGGGGCTCCACATCTATTGACTGGGGGCTCCTTATCTCCTGACTGGGGGCTCCTCATCTACTGACTGGGGGCTCCTCATCTACTGACTGGGGTCTCCTTATCTACTGACTGGGGGCTCCACATCTATTGACTGGGGGCTCCTTATCTCCTGACTGGGGTCTCCTCATCTTCTGACTGGGGGCTCCTCATCTACTGACTGGGGGCTCCTCATCTACTGACTGGGGGCTGCTCATCTACTGACTGGGGTCTCCTCATCTACTGACTGGGGTCTCCTCATCTACTGACTGGGGGCTCCTCATCTACTGACTGGGGTCTCCTTATCTACTGACTGGGGGCTCCACATCTATTGACTGGGGGCTCCTTATCTCCTGACTGGGGGCTCCTCATCTACTGACTGGGGGCTCCTCATCTACTGACTGGGGTCTCCTTATCTACTGACTGGGGGCTCCACATCTATTGACTGGGGCTCCTTATCTCCTGACTGGGGTCTCCTCATCTTCTGACTGGGGCTCCTCATCTACTGACTGGGGTCTCCTCATCTACTGACTGGGGGCTCCACATCTATTGACTGGGGGCTCCTCATCTACTGACTGGGGCTCCACATCTATTGACTGGGGCTCCTTATCTCCTGACTGGGGGCTCCTCATCTACTGACTGGGCTCCTCATCTACTGACTGGGGCTCCACATCTATTGACTGGGCTCCTCATCTACTGACTGGGGGCTCCACATCTATTGACTGGGGCTCCTTATCTCCTGACTGGGGGCTCCTCATCTCCTGACTGGCTCCTCATTCTCCTGACTGGGGGCTCCTCATCTCCTGACTGGGGGCTCCTCATCTACTGACTGGGGGCTCCTTATCTCCTGACTGGGTCTTCTCATCTCCTGACTGGGGGCTCCTCATCTACTGACTGGGTCTTCTCATCTCCTGACTGGGGCTCCTCATCTACTGACTGGGGTCTCCTTATCTACTGACTGGGGCTCCTCATCTCCTGACTGGGTCTCCTCATCTCCTGACTGGGGTCTCCTCATCTACTGACTGGGGCTCCTCATCTACTGACTGGGGGCTCCTCATCTACTGACTGGGGTCTCCTTATCTACTGACTGGGGGCTCCACATCTATTGACTGGGGGCTCCTTATCTCCTGACTGGGTCTCCTCATCTACTGACTGGGGTCTCCTCATCTCCTGACTGGGGCTCCTCATCTCCTGACTGGGGCTCCTCATCTACTGACTGGGGCTCCTTATCTCCTGACTGGGGGCTCCTCATCTCCTGACTGGGTCTCCTCATCTACTGACTGGGGCTCCTTATCTCCTGACTGGGGGCCTTATCTCCTGACTGGGTCTCCTCATCTACTGACTGGGGTCTCCTTATCTCCTGACTGGGGTCTTCTCATCTCCTGACTGGGCTCCTCATCTACTGACTGGGGTCTTTTCATCTCCTGACTGGGGGCTCCTCATCTACTGACTGGGGTCTCCTTATCTACTGACTGGGGGCTCCTCATCTCCTGACTGGGGTCTCCTCATCTCCTGACTGGGGTCTCCTCATCTACTGACTGGGGTCTCCTCATCTACTGACTGGGGTCTCCTCATCTACTGACTGGGGGCTCCTTATCTACTGACTGGGGGCTCCTCATCTCCTGACTGGGGGCTCATCTCCTGACTGGGGGCTCCTCATCTCCTGACTGGGGGCTCCTCATCTACTGACTGGGCTCCTTATCTCCTGACTGGGGTCTTCTCATCTCCTGACTGGGGCTCCTCATCTACTGACTGGGGTCTTCTCATCTCCTGACTGGGGGCTCCTCATCTACTGACTGGGTCTCCTTATCTACTGACTGGGGGCTCCTCATCTCCTGACTGGGGTCTCCTCATCTCCTGACTGGGGTCTCCTCATCTACTGACTGGGTCTCCTCATCTACTGACTGGGGGCTCCTCATCTACTGACTGGGGTCTCCTTATCTACTGACTGGGGGCTCCACATCTATTGACTGGGGGCTCCTTATCTCCTGACTGGGGTCTCCTCATCTACTGACTGGGGTCTCCTCATCTCCTGACTGGGGGCTCCTCATCTCCTGACAGGGGCTCCTCATCTACTGACTGGGGGCTCCTTATCTCCTGACTGGGGGCTCCTCATCTACTGACTGGGGGCTCCTCATCTCCTGACTGGGGTCTCCTCATCTACTGACTGGGGTCTCCTCATCTACTGTCTGGGGGCTCCTCATCTCCTGACTGGGGTCTCCTCATCTACTGACTGGGGTCTCCTCATCTACTGACTGGGGTCTCCTCATCTCCTGACTGGGGTCGCCTCATCTCCTGACTGGGGGCTCCTCATCTCCTGACTGGGGGCTCCTCATCTACTGACTTGGGGCTCCTCATCTCCTGACTGGGGTCTTCTCATCTCCTGACTGGGGGCTCCTCATCTACTGACTGGGGGCTCCTCATCTACTAACTGGGGGCTCCTCATCTACTGACTGGGGGCTCCTCATCTACTAACTGGGGGCTCCTCATCTACTGACTGAGGGCTCCTCATCTACTGACTGGGGGCTCCTCATCTACTAACTGGGGGCTCCTCATCTACTAACTGGGGTCTCCTCATCTACTGACTGGGGTCTCCTCATCTACTGACTGGGGTCTCCTCATCTACTGTCTGGGGGCTCCTCATCTCCTGACTGGGGTCTCCTCATCTACTGACTGGGGGCTCCTCATCTACTGTCTGGGGGCTCCTCATCTCCTGACTGGGGTCTCCTCATCTACTGACTGGGGGCTCCTCATCTACTGTCTGGGGGCTCCTCATCTCCTGACTGGGGTCTCCTCATCTACTGACTGGGGGCTCCTCATCTACTAACTGGGGGCTCCTCATCTCCTGACTGGGGTCTTCTCATCTCCTGACTGGGGTCGCCTCATCTCCTGACTGGGGGCTCCTCATCTCCTGACTGGGGTCTTCTCATCTCCTGACTGGGGGCTCCTCATCTACTGACTGGGGGCTCCTCATCTACTAACTGGGGGCTCCTCATCTACTGACTGGGGGCTCCTCATCTACTAACTGGGGGCTCCTCATCTACTGACTGAGGGCTCCTCATCTACTGACTGGGGGCTCCTCATCTACTGACTGGGGGCTCCTCATCTACTAACTGGGGTCTCCTCATCTACTGACTGGGGTCTCCTCATCTACTGACTGGGGTCTCCTCATCTACTGTCTGGGGGCTCCTCATCTCCTGACTGGGGTCTCCTCATCTACTGACTGGGGGCTCCTCATCTACTAACTGGGGGCTCCTCATCTCCTGACTGGGGTCTTCTCATCTCCTGACTGGGGGCTCCTCATCTACTGACTGGGGGCTCCTCATCTACTAACTGGGGGCTCCTCATCTACTGACTGGGGGCTCCTCATCTACTAACTGGGGGCTCCTCATCTACTAACTGGGGGCTCCTCATCTACTGACTGAGGGCTCCTCATCTACTGACTGGGGGCTCCTCATCTACTAACTGGGGGCTCCTCATCTACTAACTGGGGGCTGCTCATCTACTGACTGGGGGCTGCTCATCTATTGACTGGGGGCTCCTCATCTATTGACTGGGGGCTCCTCATCTACTGACTGGGGTCTCCTTATCTACTGACTGGGGGCTCCTCATCTCCTGACTGGGGTCTCCTCATCTCCTGACTGGGGTCTCCTCATCTACTGACTGGGGGCTCCTCATCTACTGACTGGGGGCTCCTTATCTACTGACTGGGGGCTCCTCATCTACTGACTGGGGTCTCCTTATCTACTGACTGGGGGCTCCACTTCTATTGACTGGGGGCTCCTCATCTACTGACTGGGGGCTTCACATCTACTGACTGGGGTCTCCTTATCTTCTGACTGGGGGCTGCTCATCTACTGACTGGGGTCTCCTTATCTACTGACTGGGGGCTCCTCATCTACTGACTGGGGTCTCCTTATCTACTAACTGGGGGCTCCTCATCTACTGACTGGGGTCTCCTTATCTTCTGACTGGGGGCTCCTCATCTACTAACTGGGGTCTCCTCATCTACTGACTGGGGGCTCCTCATCTACTGACTGGGGGCTGCTCATCTACTGACTGGGGTCTCCTCATCTACTGACTGGGGTCTCCTCATCTACTGACTGGGGGCTCCTCATCTACTGACTGGGGCTCCTCATCTACTGACTGGGGGCTCCTCATCTACTGACTGGGGTCTCCTTATCTACTGACTGGGGGCTCCACATCTATTGACTGGGGGCTCCTTATCTCCTGACTGGGGTCTCCTCATCTACTGACTGGGGTCTCCTTATCTACTGACTGGGGGCTCCACATCTATTGACTGGGGGCTCCTTATCTCCTGACTGGGGTCTCCTCATCTTCTGACTGGGGGCTCCTCATCTACTGACTGGGGTCTCCTCATCTACTGACTGGGGGCTCCACATCTATTGACTGGGGGCTCCTCATCTACTGACTGGGGGCTCCACATCTATTGACTGGGGGCTCCTTATCTCCTGACTGGGGTCTCCTCATCTACTGACTGGGGTCTCCTCATCTACTGACTGGGGGCTCCACATCTATTGACTGGGGGCTCCTCATCTACTGACTGGGGGCTCCACATCTATTGACTGGGGGCTCCTTATCTCCTGACTGGGGGCTCCTCATCTCCTGACTGGGGGCTCCTCGTCTACTGACTGGGGTCTTCTCATCTCCTGACTGGGGGCTCCTCATCTACTGACTGGGGTCTCCTTATCTACTGACTGGGGGCTCCTCATCTCCTGACTGGGGTCTCCTCATCTCCTGACTGGGGTCTCCTCATCTACTGACTGGGGTCTCCTCATCTACTGACTGGGGGCTCCTCATCTACTGACTGGGGTCTCCTTATCTACTGACTGGGGGCTCCACATCTATTGACTGGGGGCTCCTTATCTCCTGACTGGGGTCTCCTCATCTACTGACTGGGGTCTCCTCATCTCCTGACTGGGGGCTCCTCATCTCCTGACTGGGGCTCCTCATCTACTGACTGGGGGCTCCTTATCTCCTGACTGGGGGCTCCTCATCTCCTGACTGGGGTCTCCTCATCTACTGACTGGGGGCTCCTTATCTCCTGACTGGGGGCTCCTTATCTCCTGACTGGGGTCTCCTCATCTACTGACTGGGGTCTCCTTATCTCCTGACTGGGGTCTTCTCATCTCCTGACTGGGGGCTCCTCATCTACTGACTGGGGTCTTCTCATCTCCTGACTGGGGGCTCCTCATCTACTGACTGGGGTCTCCTTATCTACTGACTGGGGGCTCCTCATCTCCTGACTGGGGTCTCCTCATCTCCTGACTGGGGTCTCCTCATCTACTGACTGGGGTCTCCTCATCTACTGACTGGGGTCTCCTCATCTACTGACTGGGGGCTCCTTATCTACTGACTGGGGGCTCCTCATCTCCTGACTGGGGGCTCCTCATCTCCTGACTGGGGGCTCCTCATCTCCTGACTGGGGGCTCCTCATCTACTGACTGGGGGCTCCTTATCTCCTGACTGGGGTCTTCTCATCTCCTGACTGGGGGATCCTCATCTACTGACTGGGGTCTTCTCATCTCCTGACTGGGGGCTCCTCATCTACTGACTGGGGTCTCCTTATCTACTGACTGGGGCTCCTCATCTCCTGACTGGGTCTCCTCATCTCCTGACTGGGGTCTCCTCATCTACTGACTGGGCTCCTCATCTACTGACTGGGGGCTCCTCATCTACTGACTGGGGTCTCCTTATCTACTGACTGGGGGCTCCTCATCTATTGACTGGGGGCTCCTTATCTCCTGACTGGGGTCTCCTCATCTACTGACTGGGGTCTCCTCATCTCCTGACTGGGGGCTCCTCATCTCCTGACAGGGGCTCCTCATCTACTGACTGGGGGCTCCTTATCTCCTGACTGGGGGCTCCTCATCTCCTGACTGGGGTCTCCTCATCTACTGACTGGGGGCTCCTTATCTCCTGACTGGGGGCTCCTTATCTCCTGACTGGGGTCTCCTCATCTACTGACTGGGGTCTCCTTATCTCCTGACTGGGGTCTTCTCATCTCCTGACTGGGGGCTCCTCATCTACTGACTGGGGTCTTCTCATCTCCTGACTGGGGGCTCCTCATCTACTGACTGGGGTCTCCTTATCTACTGACTGGGGGCTCCTCATCTCCTGACTGGGGTCTCCTCATCTCCTGACTGGGGTCTCCTCATCTACTGACTGGGGTCTCCTCATCTACTGACTGGGGGCTCCTCATCTACTGACTGGGGTCTCCTTATCTACTGACTGGGGGCTCCTCATCTCCTGACTGGGGGCTCCTCATCTACTGACTGGGGGCTCCTCATCTCCTGACTGGGGTCTCCTCATCTACTGACTGGGGGCTCCTCATCTCCTGACTGGGGGCTCCTCATCTCCTGACTGGGGGCTCCTCATCTCCTGACTGGGGGCTCCTCATCTACTGACTGGGGGCTCCTCATCTCCTGACTGGGGTCTCCTCATCTACTGACTGGGGGCTCCTCATCTCCTGACTGAGGGCTCCTCATCTCCTGACTGGGGGCTCCTTATCTCCTGACTGGGGTCTTCTCATCTCCTGACTGGGGGCTCCTCATCTACTGACTGGGGGCTCCTCATCTACTGACTGGGGTCTCCTTATCTACTGACTGGGGGCTCCTCATCTACTGACTGGGGGCTCCTCATCTCCTGACTGGGGTCTCCTCATCTACTGACTGGGGGCTCCTTATCTCCTGACTGGGGGCTCCTCATCTCCTGACTGGGGTCTCCTCATCTCCTGACTGGGGGCTCCTCATCTCCTGACTGGGGGCTCCTCATCTCCTGACTGGGGGCTCCTCATCTACTGACTGGGGGCTCCTCATCTCCTGACTGGGGGCTCCTCATCTCCTGACTGGGGGCTCCTCATCTCCTGACTGGGGTCTCCTCATCTACTGACTGGGGGCTCCTTATCTCCTGACTGGGGGCTCCTCATCTCCTGACTGGGGTCTCCTCATCTACTGACTGGGGGCTCCTTATCTCCTGACTGGGGTCTCCTTATCTACTGACTGGGGTCTCCTCATCTCCTGACTGGGGGCTCCTCATCTACTGACTGGGGGCTCCTCATCTACTGACTGGGGGCTCCTCATCTCCTGACTGGGGGCTCCTCATCTCCTGACTGGGGGCTCCTCATCTCCTGACTGGGGGCTCCTCATCTACTGACTGGGGGCTCCTCATCTCCTGACTGGGGGCTCCTCATCTACTGACTGGGGGCTCCTCATCTCCTGACTGGGGGCTCCTCATCTACTGACTGGGGGCTCCTCATCTCCTGACTGGGGGCTCCTCATCTACTGACTGGGGGCTCCTCATCTCCTGACTGGGGTCTCCTCATGGCCGTTGCGCAGAGTTTGTGTCGCCATCACAGACCGCGGCGCCTCCACACCCATTCTCAGGGCTCAGTCAGAGCCGCGATGTGATTGGCTGCTGAGCTCGGCGCGGTCTGATTGGGAACTTTGATAAATGAGGTTTGCTGTGTTTTGAATGACAAAGTGAAGATTGCGGGCGGAGGAGGGGACGCTTTTCTCTGCTCCATTTGTTAACCAAAGAGTCGGTGAGGGGGAGGGGGAGGGGCTGTGTTTACAGGCGGCTTATGCTGGAGTCACCATATGGGAGGGGCCCCGTCCTTTCATCTGATGATCCCTCCGATCTCCATAATATTCCCAACAAACTCCGGGATCTTGGGATGAGGGACACCAGGAAATACTCTCAGGTTGGTATCGGTGTCCCCGCTGGGGTGATTCACCCTCTCTATTTGTCCCGGTGTCACTGAGACAGGAAGTGATGGGAAATCCAAACATTTTGAGTTGTCACCAGAACAGGAATTGAGGAGAATTTTTTCAATGGGGACATCTTGAGAGATCTCCTCTCACTTCCTGTTGTGTCTCCAGGAAATCTTCCCAACACAAAGGTGGGCAGGAAGGAAGTTAATAAGAGAGATCACTCACCTCCCCCGGGCAGTAGATCACTCACCTCCCCCGGGCAGTAGATCACTCACCTCCCCCGGGCAGGAGATCACTCACCTCCCCCGGGCAGGAGATCACTCACCTCCCCCGGGCAGGAGATCACTCACCTCCCCCGGGCAGGAGATCACTCCCCTCCCCCTGGCAGGAGATCACTCACCTCCCCCGGGCAGGAGATCACTCCCCTCCCCCTGGCAGGAGATCACTCACCTCCCCCGGGCAGGAGATCACTCCCCTCCTCTGGGCAGGAGATCACTCACCTCCCCCGGGCAGGAGAACCCTCACCTCTCCCGGGCAGGAGATCACTCTCACCTTCCCCAGGGCAGAGATCACTCACCTCCTCTGGGCAGGAGATCACTCACCTCCCCCGGGCAGGAGAACCCTCACTTCCCCCTGGCAGGAGATCCCTCACTTCCCCCTGGCAGGAGATCACTCACCTCTCCCGGCAGGAGAACCCTCACCTCCCCCGGGCAGGAGAACCCTCACCTCCCCGGGCAGGAGAACCCTCACCTCCCCCGGGCAGGAGATCACTCACCTCCCCCGGGCAGGAGATCACTCACCTCCCCCGGGCAGGAGATCACTCACCTCCCCCGGGCAGGAGATCACTCACCTCCCCCGGGCAGGAGATCACTCACCTCCCCCTGGCAGGAGATCACTCACCTCCCCCGGGCAGGAGATCACTCACCTCCCCCTGGCAGGAGATCACTCCCCTCCCCCTGGCAGGAGATCACTCACCTCCCCCGGGCAGGAGATCACTCCCCTCCTCTGGGCAGGAGATCACTCACCTCCCCCGGGCAGGAGAACCCTCACCTCTCCCGGGCAGGAGATCACTCACCTTCCCCAGGGCAGGAGATCACTCACCTCCTCTGGGCAGGAGATCACTCACCTCCCCCGGGCAGGAGAACCCTCACTTCCCCCTGGCAGGAGATCCCTCACTTCCCCCTGGCAGGAGATCACTCACCTCTCCCGGGCAGGAGAACCCTCACCTCCCCCGGGCAGGAGAACCCTCACCTCCCCCGGGCAGGAGAACCCTCACCTCCCCCGGGCAGGAGATCACTCACCTCCCCCGGGCAGGAGATCACTCACCTCCCCCGGGCAGGAGATCACTCACCTCCCCCGGGCAGGAGATCACTCACCTCCCCCTGGCAGGAGATCACTCCCCTCCCCCTGGCAGGAGATCACTCACCTCCGCCGGGCAGGAGATCACTCACCTCCCCCAGGCAGGAGAACCCTCACCTCTCCCGGGCAGGAGATCACTCACTTTCCCCAGGGCAGGAGATCACTTACCTTCCCCAGGGCAGGAGATCACTCACCTCCCCCGGGCAGGAAAACCTTTATCTCCCCCAGGCAGGAGAACCCTCACCTCCCCCCGGGCAGGAGAACCCTCACCTCCCCCGGGCAGGAAAACACTTACCTCCCCCAGGCAGGAGATCACTCACCTCCCCCTGGCAGGAGAACCCTCACCTCCCCCGGGCAGGAGAACCCTCACCTCCCCCGGCAGGAGATCACTCACCTTCCCCAGGGCAGGAGATCACTCACCTCCTCTGGGCAGGAGATCACTCACCTCCCCCGGGCAGGAGAACCCTCACTTCCCCCTGGCAGGAGATCCCTCACTTCCCCCTGGCAGGAGATCACTCACCTCTCCCGGGCAGGAGAACCCTCACCTCCCCCGGGCAGGAGATCACTCACCTCCCCCGGGCAGGAGATCACTCACCTCCCCCGGGCAGGAGATCACTCACCTCCCCCGGGCAGGAGATCACTCACCTCCCCCTGGCAGGAGATCACTCCCCTCCCCCTGGCAGGAGATCACTCACCTCCGCCGGGCAGGAGATCACTCACCTCCCCCAGGCAGGAGAACCCTCACCTCTCCCGGCAGGAGATCACTCACTTTCCCCAGGGCAGGAGATCACTTACCTTCCCCAGGGCAGGAGATCACTCACCTCCCCCGGGCAGGAAAACCTTTATCTCCCCCAGGCAGGAGAACCCTCACCTCCCCCCGGGCAGGAGAACCCTCACCTCCCCCGGGCAGGAAAACACTTACCTCCCCCAGGCAGGAGATCACTCACCTCCCCCTGGCAGGAGAACCCTCACCTCCCCCGGGCAGGAGAACCCTCACCTCCCCCGGGCAGGAGATCACTCACCTTCCCCAGGGCAGGAGATCACTCACCTCCTCTGGGCAGGAGATCACTCACCTCCCCCGGGCAGGAGAACCCTCACTTCCCCCTGGCAGGAGATCCCTCACTTCCCCCTGGCAGGAGATCACTCACCTCTCCCGGGCAGGAGAACCCTCACCTCCCCCGGGCAGGAGAACCCTCACCTCCCCCGGGCAGGAGAACCCTCACCTCCCCCGGGCAGGAGATCACTCACCTCCCCCGGGCAGGAGATCACTCACCTCCCCCGGGCAGGAGATCACTCACCTCCCCCGGGCAGGAGATCACTCACCTCCCCCTGGCAGGAGATCACTCCCCTCCCCCTGGCAGGAGATCACTCACCTCCCCCGGGCAGGAGATCACTCACCTCCCCCAGGCAGGAGAACCCTCACCTCTCCCGGGCAGGAGATCACTCACTTTCCCCAGGGCAGGAGATCACTTACCTTCCCCAGGGCAGGAGATCACTCACCTCCCCCGGGCAGGAAAACCTTTATCTCCCCCAGGCAGGAGAACCCTCACCTCCCCCGGGCAGGAGAACCCTCACCTCCCCCTGGCAGGAGATCGCTCACCTCCCCCGGGCAGGAGATCCCTCACCTCCCCCGGGCAGGAGATCACTCACCTCTCCCGGGCAGGAAAACCCTCACCTCCCCCGGGCAGGAAAACCCTCACCTCCCCCGGGCAGGAAAACCCTCATCTCCCCCAGGCAGGAGATCACTCACCTCCCCCTGGCAGGAGAACCCTCACCTCCCCCGGGCAGGAGAACCCTCACCTCCCCCGGGCAGGAAAACCCTCACCTCCCCCGGGCAGGAGAACCCTCATCTCCCCCAGGCAGGAGATCACTCACCTCCCCCAGGCAGGAGAACCCTCAACTCCCCGGGCAGGAGAACACTCACCTCCCCCGGGCAGGAGAACCCTCACCTTCCCGGGCAGGAGAACCCTCACCTTCCCGGGCAGGAGAACCCTCACCTCCCCCGGGCAGGAGAACCCTCACCCCCCCCCCCCCCCCGGGCAGGACAACCCTCACCTCCCCTGGGCAAGAGAACCCTCACCTAACCTGGGGCCATAATGTCACAGTCACGATAAAAATCGCTGATCGCCGCCATTTGTAGAAAAAAAAAATATATATTAATAAAAATGCCATAAAACTATCCCCTATTTTGTAGACACTATAAATTTTGCGCAAACCAATCAATAAACGCTTATTGCGATTTTTTTTTTTTTACTAAAAATGTGTAGAAGAATACGTATCGCCCTAAACTGAGGGAAAAAAAATGTTTTATATCTTTTTGGGGGATATTTATTACAGCAAAAAGTAAAAAATATTGCATTTTTTTCAGAATTGACGCTCAACTTTTGTTTATAGCGCAAAAAATAAAAACCGCAGAGGTGATCAAATACCACCAAAAGAAATCTCTATTTGTGGGGGAAAAAAAAGGACATACATTTTTGTTTGGGAGCCACGTCGCACGACCGCGCAATTGTCAGTTAAAGCGACGCGGTGCCGAATCGCAAAAAGGGGGCAGGTCCTTTAGCAACAAAATGGTCCGGGGCTGAAGTGGTTAAAGGGGGTGTACAGGTTAGTTTTTTATTTTCGAAATAAGTTCCTTTAATCTCGTGCATTGGGGGTTCACTTACCTTTTCCTTCCATTTCCCTTCTAAATGTTTTTTTTTCTTTGTTTGAATTTTTTCACTTCCCTCCCCCGGTGTGAACCGGCAGAATTGTTGTTAAAGTTCACAATTTATTATAAACGTTGCAGATGGTTGTTTAGTAAATAATCACTTTTGCGAATAAAGATCCGAACTTTTTTTATTTTGTTTGTTTATTTTTGTGGTTGAACTGGATGGACTTGTGTCTTTTTTCAACCTGACTAACTATGTAACAATGTAACAATGTAACTATGTAACTATGTAACTATGCATAGCTCCCAACTGTCCCTGATTTCGAGGGACTGTCCCTGATTGGGAGCAATGTCCCTCTGTCCCTCATACCTCCTCATTTGTCCCTCATGTTGGTCTGATCTCTATAGATGTATAAAAAAAGCACCTTTTATCTATCAAAAAGTGTTTTCCAGCGCTAAACCTTTCATCTGATTTCTAAATTGCTCCATTTGTAAATTCTAAAAGCCGATATGAAAGAATAGTAGTGGTAAAAAAAAAAAGCACTTGTGGGTTTAACCAATCTTGTTTTTTTGTACAATTCTCCTTTAAGGGGGCGTGGCAAGGGGTGTGTCCTATGCCTGCATACTCTTGCTCATGGGTCCTCAAACTACGGCCCCGCGGGCCGCATGCGGCCCGCCGAGCACCTTTATCCGGCCCACTGCATGCAGGGCCGGTAGACTGCTGTGTCAGAAGCTCATTGAAAAGTTTGGGCGCGCTGTGTGATAAGTCCCGCCCTCCTCTTAGACCGGCTCGTGTGATAGACGCAGTGTTCCGTCTATCACATGAGCTAGTCCAGGAGGAGGGCGGGACTATTATCACAGCGCGCCCAAACTTTTCAGTGAGCTTCTGACACAGCGGGAGCAGGAGATCCTGATGCACACACAGACAGGTCAGACATCGTTTGGCACAGTAAGGCTGCAATGGGCTTGTAATAATGGTGGGGGGCTTCAATGGTGAGGGGGGCTTGTATGATGGTGGGGGTTTGTAATGATGGTGAGGGGGCTTGTAATGATGGTGGGGGCTTCAATGGTGAGGGGGGCTTGTATGATGGTGGGGGGTTTGTAATGATGGTGAGGGGGCTGGTGTAATGATGGTGGGGGTTTTGTAATGATGGTGGGGGGGGCTTGTAATGATGGTGGAGGGCTGCAATGGTAAGGGGGGCTTGTAATGATGGAGGGGTGGGGGAGCTGCAATGGTGAGGGGGCTTGTGATAATAGTGAGGGGGGCTTGTAATGATGGTGGGGGGGCTTGTGATATGGGGGGGGGCTTGTAATGGTGGGGGCTGTGGTGGGCTGTAATAGTGTGGGGAGCTTGTAATGATGGTGGGGTGCTGCAATGGTGAGGGGGCTTGTGATAATGGTGAGGGGGGTTGCAATGGTGAGGGGGGCTTGTAATGATGGTGGGGTGCTGCAATGGTGAGGGGGCTTGTGATAATGGTGAGGGGGGGGCTGCAATGGTGAGGGGGGCTTGTAATAATGGTGAGGGGGGCTGCAATGAGGGCATAGTAAGGAGGCATTGAAAGTGAGGCTGCAGTGATGGGCATGGGTTGGGGGACTTTCAGGTTTTTTTTGGCGGGGGGGGGGGGGTGGGCGGCAGCGGCAGTGAAGGACCCGGCCCTCTAACGGTCTTAGGGACAGTGAACTGGCCCCCTGTTTAAAAAGTTTGAGGACCCCTGCTCTTGCTGATAGGTGTCCCTCATTCCCATCTCAAAAAGTTGGGAGGTGTGAACTATGTAACTGAATAAGAAGCCGACTTCAGCTTCATGATCAGACTGACAATTGTCCTCAGAGTTGGTAAATCTCAGCCTGGTTTTATTTTTATGCCCCCCCCTCCCCCCACAATGTACTACAGAGAGGAGGAGGGGGGGGGGGTGAATATTATAATAATGACCCCAGAAACAAGAAATAGAACTTTCTGTGGGGCGGTGTGGAGGGAAATCACCCAACTTCACTGATATGATGTTCAGTGGCGGAATTATAGGGGTCGCTGAGATTGCCATGGCGCCCGGGCCCCTTTCTGCTCGAGGGCCCCCTGTACTCTTTGATAGGAGGCGGCTGAGATTAGCTCCACGATCGTCAGCCGAACTATGCAGGGAGCTCGTCACATTAAAGGGGAGCTCCACCCAAAAATGTGTTTGTTAAAAGTCAGAAGCTACAAAAAGTGTATCTGGGGGCTTTTAATAAACATTCACTTACCTGCTCCTGCGTTCCAGCGACGCGCCGACCGGGGCTCCGCTCCTCTCCCCCCCTCCCCGGCCGGCGTCTCTGTCCCGACTGTGGGCACCCAGCCGTGACAGCCTTTGTGCGCGGCGCAGGCTCGCCGCTGATTGGAGAGGCGATCGCATGTGTCCTAGGCCATCGCCTACAGGGAGGGGCTGAAATAAGGCGATTACGCCTAATCGCCTTACCAGCCCCTCGGCGGAAGCAGGAAGTGGGACAGGAAGTCCCACTCCTCCTGAAGCCCCCACTCCCCCCCCCAAAAAAATTACATGCCAAATGTGGCATGTAAGGGGGTGAGGAGTGGAAAAAGAGGAAGTTCCAAATTTGGGTGGAACTCCTCTTTAACCTAAAGTGAAAGTAGTGAGTGCTGTGCTCTTTGTCTCCCCCTAGAGTGCAGTACCCGGCAGCAAGAGCCAAAGTAAAGGTCGGCCGTTTTTTTTATGACTATCTATCTACTGTATGTGTGTTTATATGTGTGTGAGTGTATGCATGTGTGTGTGTGCATATGTATGTGAGTGTGCATGTGTGTGCATGTGTTTATCAGTGGCGGTGCGTTCATAATGGCACATGGGTGCCACCCCCTCTCTGCAGCCACCCCCTCCATGACCAATGGATAGATTCATGCATAGCATGAATCTATCCGTGACCACCGCTGCCACCCCCATATTTAGGTGTCCGGCCCCTTTTCGGGTGCCAGGTGCCTGAATCACAGTGGGTGGATGTTTTTGAGGCACCTGATTAGAGCCATAGGCTCTAATAGGCTTCAACATAGGTGAACTGGCAGCGCCATGCTGGGCGCTCACAGTCCACCCAGGTGTGTTAGAAAGGGGAATTAGTATTCACTTTCCTAACACTGAACCACCTCTGCGGGTCTGTTACCCGTCACCTGATTGGCTGAAATGATCAGGAGGAGAGGACGGGAGATGAGAACAGCAGGAGACGCATGGAGGACCCCGCACGTGGCCGTCACCCGCTGCCCCACCAAGACAGGGTAAGTGCCGGGCGAGCAGGCGGAGGGTATTCACAGTGGTAACATTAGATTGCCATAATTGCAGCATTTGATGGCACACTGGCAGCATTTAATGGGCACACCAACATTTGATGGGCACACTGCACAGTGGCAGCGTTTAAATGGGCACAGTGGCGGCGTTTGATGGGAACAGTGGTGGTGTTTGATGGGCACAGTGGCGGCATTTGATGGGCACAGTGGCGGCGTTTGATGGGCACAGTGGCAGCATTTGATGGGAACAGTGGTGGTGTTTGATGGGCACAGTGGCGGCATTTGATGGGCACAGTGGCGGCGTTTGATGGGCACAGTGGTGGCATTTGGGCACAGTCGCAGCGTTTAAATGGGCACAGTGGCGGCGTTTGATGGGCACAGTGGCGGCATTTGATGGGAACAGTGATGTCATTTGGGCACAGTGGCAGCGTTTAAATGGGCACAGTGGCGGCGTTTGATGGGCACAGTGGCGGCATTTGATGGGCACAGTGGTGGCATTTGGGCACAGTGGCAGCGTTTATAGGGGCACAGTGGCGGCATTTGATGGGCACAGTGGCGGCATTTGATAGGCACAGTGGCTGCAATTTATGTTTTTTTTTTTTTAGTTTGCTTGTGCCATCCTAAAAATGTGGAGCACCATCCGCCACTGGTTTATATGTGCATTTATATATGTGTGTGTTTTTATGTGTGTGTGTGTTTTTACATGTACTGTATATATGCGCTTTTTATCCTGACCCCCTACACAATCAGAAACTATTGTTTTTATAATTCATAGTAGCAGCAAAAAAATGCTGTGCCTCCAAAAAGCGATCCATGCTCAGATTGCTTTTCAGAGGCATTTGACAGATGGTAAAGGGGCCGCCTGTTTTAACCTCTTAAATGCATCATCACTCTGAAGTGTAGCCCCATTCACCTAGGTGTATACTTCAAGGGTCAGGTGCCCTGACTGGAAAAAAGATTTGTGAAACACCGACATAGAGGAACCAATCCCCCCCCCCATTTTCCTCCTGCAGCCGCCAAATGCCTGCGGGGGGGAGACTAAGAGAAGCAGGGGGAAACGGGACCCTGTTCCGCCACCGGGCTTGGCGAAAAGAGCTCTGTCCAGGGGTCAGGGGGGCCCTTCATGATTTCTTGCACAGGGGCCCTGAAGGTTCTAGTTACGCCACTGATGATGTTGTTCTGTCCCCCTGACGCTCTGTGTCTCTCCGGAGTTGAGAAAAGGGGTTACAGTGATCTATCACAAACATCACAGATGTAATGAAGGCCCAGAGCGCCCTCTGGGGGAGAGAATGACGGAGGGCACATCCACAAAAATGGAAGGGTCATATTCCTGAATGGGAGTGTCTTATGTTTGTGAATGGGAGGAGTCTGAGGTATGTGAATGGAAGGGTCGTATTCCTGAATGGGCGTGTCTTCTGTTTGTGAATGGGAGGGGTTTGAGGTATGTGAATGGGAGGGTCTGATTCTTAAATGGGAGGGGTCTGATGTATGTGAATGGGAGTAAGGCCATTTTTGTTGAGAAAACCCCTCCCCCTGGGTGGTCTCTGTACATTGCAGGGATTTAGCAGACTCCTCCCTTTTGTTGCTCTGAAGAAATATCTGCATCCCTTTAGAAGTATTTAACCCTCGGGGAGAATCTCACCAAAGCTGAACTTCCTATTGCAGGAGATGCCTAAAACCTGACTTGTATCTTAGTGCCGAGTTCTGGGAAAATCAGTCAGCCAATCACAGCAGCAGGAAATGACATTTCTGGGGGCGTTCTCTATGCCGATCGTCCTCAGAGCGCCTCCAGGCGGCCATATTTCATTTTACACAAAATTAAAGTGTCTGCAGATTGGAAAGGGAAGGTCATTGGTCACATTCAGTCACTGTGGGGATTGTGTCGGATTTTATATTATTTCTATTATTTGCCATATTTTGAGAGAGACCTCCCGGGAATGACCTATAAGAGACGCCCTCCTCCTGCCTGCCACAGTGCGGCGCTATCGCTCCTCATCCATCCGATCGCCAGACATGTTCTGTGAGAATCTCAGAATTCCAGAGAAAATAAATCTCTGCGTCTGGATTTCTGGCCACACGTCACTTGCAGACACTTTGGGGACATTTCTCTGGAATAATGTGTGATGGATGGGTGGGGGAGGGAGAGGGGAGGGGGTGGGTCATACAATACACGGACATTGTGCAATGTTCCTCTCACCCTCCATCATAGTTCTCACGGTGAAATGTGTGGAGGAATTATCCGCGTCTCCGCAGGGCCTGGGATCGGACGGTTATTAATCGGTGTATTTGGTGTAATATTGGATATTGGGTGTAATATTGGACATTGGGTGTAATATTGGGTGTGATATTGGATATTGGGTGTGATATTGGATATTGGGTGTAATATTAGGTGTATAATTGGGTGTAATATTGGATATTGGGTGTAATATTGGGTGTAATATTGGATATTTGGTGTAATATTGGATATTGGGTGTAATATTGGGTGTGATATTGGGTGTTATATTGGATATTGGGTGTAATATTGGGTGTGATATTGGATATTGGGTGTAATATTGGATATTGGGTGTAATATTGGATATTGGGTGTAATATTGGGTGTGATATTGGGTGTTATATTGGATATTGGGTGTAATATTGGGTGTGATATTGGATATTGGGTGTAATATTGGATATTGGGTGTAATATTGGGTGTGATATTGGGTGTTATATTGGATATTGGGTTGGGTGTAATATTGGATATTGGGTGTAATATTGGGTGTGATATTGGGTGTTATATTGGATATTGGGTGTAATATTGGGTTGTGATATTGGATATTGTAATAATATTGGATATTGGGTGTAATATTGGGTGTGATATTGGGTATTTGTTATATTGGATATTGGGTGTATATTGGGTGTAATATTGATATTGGATATTGTAATATTGGGTGTGATATTGGATATTGTGTAATTGGGTGTATTGGATATTGGGTGTAATATTGGGTGTAATATTGGATATTTGGTGTAATATTGGATATTGGGTGTAATATTGGATATTGGGTGTAATATTGGGTGTGATATTGGATATTGGGTGTGATATTGGGTGTAATATTGGATATTGGGTGTAATATTGGGTGTGATATTGGATATTGGGTGTAATATTGGATATTGGGTGTAATATTAGGTGTATCATTGGGTGTAATATTGGATATTTGGTGTAATATTGGATATTTGGTGTAATATTGGATATTGGGTGTAATATTGGGTGTGATATTGGATATTGGGTGTGATATTGGATATTGGGTGTGATATTGGGTGTAATATTGGATATTGGGTGTAATATTGGGAGTGATATTGGATATTGGGTGTAATATTGGGTGTAATATTGGATATTGGGTGTAATATTGGATATTGGGTGTGATATTGGATATTGGGTGTAGTATTGGATAATGGGTGTAATATTGGGTGTGATATTGGATATTGGGTGTGATATTGGATATTGGGTGTAATATTGGATATTTGGTGTAATATTGGATATTGGGTGTAATATTGGGTGGAGACTAAGGCGGCGTACAGACGATCGGACATATCCGATGAAAACGGTCCGCGGACCATTTCCATCGGATATGTCCGATCGGGAGTTTGATCCGATGGCGTGTACACACCATCGGATCAAATTCCCCGCCGCCGGACGGCGCAGTGACGCGACGGTGACGTTGACGCCGCCGCGTCACCGCACCAGGAAGTAAAACACTTCCGCGCATGCGCCGAATCCATTCGGCGGCGGCGCGGCGGCGGTGCGGGACGACATGTCTGCTGGTAAGTGTACTAACCAGCAGACATGTCGGGCGGACAGATTCCCACCGGATAGATTTCAAAGCATGCTTTGAAATCTGTCGGGTGGAGAAATCTGTCCGCTAGCCCATACACACGAGCGGAGATGTCTGCTGAAACGGTCCATCGGACATATCCCCTCGTGTGTACGCGGCCTAAGAGAAGCAGGGGGAAACGGGGCCCTGTTCTGCCACCGGGCTCGGCGAAAAGAGCTCTGTCCAGGGGTCAGGGGGGCCCTTCATGATTTCTTGCACAGGGGCCCTGAAGGTTCTAGTTACGCCACTGATGATGTTGTTCTGTCCCCCTGACGCTCTGTGTCTCTCCGGAGTTGAGAAAAGGGGAAAGGGGTTACAGTGATCTATCACAAACATCACACATGTAATGAAGGCCCAGAGCGCCCTCTGGGGGAGAGAATGACGGAGGGCACATCCACAAAACTGAAATACGTTCATAGAGATCAGGGGTGGGATGGATGGATGGATGGACAGATAGGTTTTAAAATAGATTGATGGAGGGAAGAAGGCATTATGAATGGATGGATGGAGGGAGGGAGGGATGGATGGATGGATGGAGGAAGGGAGGGATGGATGGATGTGTTGGAGGAGAGGTAAATGGATGGATGGAGGGATGGATGGAGGAAGGGAGGGATGGATGGATGGATGGAGGGATGGATGGATGGAGGAAGGGAGGGATGGATTGATGGATAGATGGATGGATGGAGGAAGGGAGGGATGGATGGATGTGTTGGAGGAGAGGTAAATGGATGGATGGAGGGATGGATGGAGGAAGGGAGGGATGGATGGATGGATGGAGGGATGGATGGATGGAGGAAGGGAGGGATGGATTGATGGATAGATGGATGGATGGAGGAAGGGAGGGATGGATGGATGTGTTGGAGGAGAGGTAAATGGATGGATGGAGGGATTGGTGGATGGATGGATGGAGGGATGGATGGAGGAAGGGAGGGATGGATGGATGGATGGATGGAGGAAGGGAGGGATGGATTGATGTGTTGGAGGAGAGGTAAATGGATGGATGGAGGGATTGGTGGATGGATGGATGGAGGGATGGATGGAGGGATGGATGGATGGAGGAAGGGAGGGATGGATTGATGTGTTGGAGGAGAGGTAAATGGATGGATGGAGGGATTGGTGGATGGACAGATGGTTAGATGGATGAAACAATAAATGGATGGACGGATTGATGGAGGGATGGAAGGTCGGATGGATATATCCATGGTGTTTCTTAACTCCAGTCCTCAAGGCGCCCCGACAGTTCATGTTTTCAGGATCTCCCCCCTCAGATGAAACAGCTGTGGTAATTACTAAGGCAGTAAAACGGATCAAATCACCTGTGCAGAACAATGAGAAGCCTGAAAACCTGACAGGTCCAACAGGGAGTCTTGAGGACTGGAGTTGAGAAACATTGAGATAGACAAACAAATAAGATACATGGAAGGATTGAGGAAGGGATGGATGGGTGGATGGATGGGTGGATGGATGGATGGATGGGTGGATGGATGGATGGATGGGTGGATGGATGGATGGATGGAGGGATGGGTGGATGGATGGGTGGATGGATGGGTGGATGGATGGGTGGATGGATGGATGGGTGGATGGGTGGATGGGTGGATGGATGGATGGATGGGTGGATGGATGGGTGGATGGATGGATGGGTGGATGGATGGGTGGATGGAGGGATGGATAGAGGAAGGAGGAGGAGCCTCCCAGACTATATATAAATAATAATAATTGATGGTAACATTGTTGCACTGATAATAATGTCCTTTGTATCGGATATTTGTGGATTTCTTTCTCTGTTCTCTTCTTGTATTTCTTCTGTTTATCCGGAATAATAATAATAATAATAATAATGATAATGATGATGATAATAATAATAGCAGAACACGGTGAGGAATATCTGTGGATTTCTATAATGATATTTCTGAGTCGCAGCCACAATGGATGTGAAGATTTGGGGGTCCCCTGTCAAAGCACGCCCCCCTATTTCCCAGGCATGAGAGGGGAACCCCAATGATCTGATCTGGGAGTACAGATGGGGGGGGGGGGTCTTATATTTCTGCTCAGGTTGCATTCTCCTAATCAGCCAGCAGGGGTCACCCTGAGCCTCCAATATGAAGTTGTGTAGACCATGCTGTATATATAATATAGGGCCAGATTCAGGTAGATTGGCGCATCTTTGCTCTGGAGTAACGTTTCTCATTTACGTTACTCTGCCGAAATTTTAGGAGCAAGTGCTGTTATTCAGGAAGCACTTGCTCCTAAAGTTGCGGCAGCGCATCGCAAATGAGCCGGCGGAATTCAAATTGGGCGGGTACGGGGCGTGTAGTATTCAAACTACGCGCGATCCCGCGGCGAACGTACTGCGCATGCGTCGAGTGTCAATGCATCCCAGTGCGCATGCTCCAAATTCTGTCAGTGAACGTCAATGACGTCACATCCCCAGTCATGAATGTTTTACGCAAACGACGCGATTTGTTTTTTTTCCGACGCGATGACGACGGCTATACCTAACATAGGATACTCCACTAGGGGGCTGCTTTATCTATACGCCGCGTATCGCTTCCGGAAACGTCGTAAAGTCACTGCGTCGCGCCCGAAAACGATCGTGAATTTCCGACTCCCGCTGATTAACATATTTTTTCAGCGTTAATCAGCGGGAACGCCCCCGGCGCCATTTTTAAAGTTGAAGTAACGATGCGATGGCGAAATTCAATTACGCCGATCGCATCGGAACTCCAACCCGGCGTTTCTTGTTCTCTGGTTATAGAAACGCCGGCTTAAAGTGACAGTTAGGCTGGCGGATCACTGGATACTCCAGAGTAACTCTTCATGAATCTGGCCCATAATATATATTCTGTAGATGAGACGCTTTCCTCCAGCTCTTGTGTAACTACAAGTCCCAGCACGCCAGTCTGCCATGTCCAGTCCTTCTGAGAAATCTTTATTCTGTGCAGGAGCAGAGCGCCGTCCCCCTACAACAGGAAGTGCCTGAACAAGGACCTCCATGGCGGGATCACCGGGGGAATATTGTAGTGACACTTCCAGATATAAATACAATAAAGTTGCCTTTGTAGTGACATCACAATGGTGAAGGTTTCTATAGGACTGCAGTGATTGGGTGATGTACGTATGGGATGGACTGTGTGTGCTTCTTGTATCATCCAATCAGATTGTAAGCTTTTCAGGGAACGCGCATCTTCTGGATCAGTGTCACCGGGACGGAAATCCTAAATGGGAGCGTTGTCACCGGAACAGGAACAGAGGGGAAATCTTCCAATGGGGACAGCAGTTCAGGGGTTCACTTACTTTTGGGAGATTCTCTCTCACTTCCTGTTGTGTCTGGAGAACAGGAAGTGAAGCGACATCTTCCTGAAGGGACACCGACATCTGACACCAACCCCCACTCCACCCAGAACCTGATCTGATTTGTGCCCATCAGACGCTTCCAGAAGAGCAGAAAGGTGAAGAAATGGCTTCAGGTGAGATCAGGTGTTGGAAATGATTTAGCCGCCAATAAGTGGCTATGGGGGAGGGGGGCTCCTCTCCGGCGGTTGTTCTTTTACAAATGCCACTTTTTCCATTGTCATACCTGCTTAGGCGCGGCCTGTCTGGACACTATGGACACTTGCTGACTCGGCTCCATCCACAGGCAGCTTCACTCCTCCATAAAACACAATTGTGCCGCAGAAGATTTCAGTACAGAGGAAGATTTCCAATCTTTTCAGGTGTAAGAAGACAATGAATGACGCGTCTGATATCCAGAATGGGAGTGTCTAAGATATGTGAATGGGAGGGTCTGATTCCTGAATGGGAGGGGTCTGATTACTGAATGGGAGGGGTCTGATTCCTAAATGGGAGGGGCCTGAGATATGTGAATGGGAGGGTCTGATTCCTTAATGTGAGGGGTCTGATTACTGAATGGGAGGGGTCTGATTTCTGAATGAGAGGGGTCTGAGATATGTGAATGGGAGGGTCTGATTTCTAAATGGGAGGGTCTGAGGTATGTGAATAGGAGGGGCTGAGGTATGTGAATGGGAGGGTCTGATTCCTGAATGGGAGGGGTCTGATTTCTGAATGGGAGGGGTCTGAGGTATGTGAATGGGAGGGTCTGATTTCTGAATGGGAGGGGTCTGAGGTATGTGAAAGGGAGGGTCTGATTTCTTAATGGGAGGGTCTGAGGTATGTAAATGGGAGGGTCTGATTTCTGAATGGGAGGGGTCTGAGGTATGTGAATGTGAGGGTCTGATTTCTGAATGGGAGGGTCTGAGGTATGTGAATGGGAGGGTCTGAATCCTGAATGGGACGGGGCTGAGGTTCATGAATCTGAGGGGTCTGAGGTTTGTGAATGGGAGGGTCTGATTCCTAAAGGGAGGGCTCTGAGGTATGTGAATGGGAGGAGTCTAAGGTATGTGAATGGGAGGGTCTAAGGTATGTGAATGGACAGGTCTGATTCCTGAATGGGAGGGGTCTGAGGTATGTGAATGTGAGGGTCTGATTTCTGAATGGGAGGGTCTGAGGTATGTGAATGGGAGGGTCTGAATCCTGAATGGGACGGGGCTGAGGTTCATGAATCTGAGGGGTCTGAGGTTTGTGAATGGGAGGGTCTGATTCCTAAAGGGAGGGGTCTGAGGTATGTGAATGGGAGGAGTCTAAGGTATGTGAATGGGAGGGTCTAAGGTATGTGAATGGACAGGTCTGATTCCTGAATGGAAGGGTCTAAGGTTCATGAATGGGAGGAGTCTGAGGTATATGAATGGAAGGTTCATATTCCTGAATGGGAGTGTCTTATGTTTGTGAATGGGAGGAGTCTGAGGTATGTGAATGGAAGGTTCGTATTCCTGAATGGGCGTGTCTTCTGTTTGTGAATGGGAGGGGTTTGAGGTATGTGAATGGGAGGGTCTGATTCTTAAATGGGAGGGGTCTGATGTATGTGAATGGGAGTAAGGCCATTTTTGTTGAGAAAACCCCTCCCCCTGGGTGGTCTCTGTACATTGCAAGGATTTAGCAGACTCCTCCCTTTTGTTGCTCTGAAGAAATATCTGCATCCCTTTAGAAGTATTTAACCCTCGGGGAGAATCTCACCAAAGCTGAACTTCCTATTGCAGGAGATGCCTAAAACCTGACTTGTATCTTAGTGCCGAGTTCTGGGAAAATCAGTCAGCCAATCACAGCAGCAGGAAATGACATTTCTGGGGCGTTCTCTATGCCGATCGTCTAGAGCGCCTCCAGGCGGCCATATTTCATTTTACACAAAATTAAAGTGTCTGCAGATTGGAAAGGGAAGGTCATTGGTCACATTCAGTCACTGTGGGGATTGTGTCGGATTTTATATTATTTCTATTATTTGCCATATTTTGAGAGAGACCTCCCGGGAATGACCTATAAGAGACGCCCTCCTCCTGCCTGCCACAGTGCGGCGCTATCGCTCCTCATCCATCCGATCGCCAGATCATGAGAATCTCAGAATTCCAGAGAAAATAAATCTCTGCGTCTGGATTTCTGGCCACACGTCACTTGCAGACACTTTGGGGACATTTCTCTGGAATAATGTGTGATGGATGGGTGGGGGAGGGAGAGGGGAGGGGGTGGGTCATACAATACACAGACATTGTGCAATGTTCCTCCCACCCTCCATCATAGTTCTCACGGTGAAATGTGTGGAGGAATTATCCGCGTCTCCGCAGGGCCTGGGATCGGACAGTTATTAATCTCTTCTGGAACAAACCTTCTGCCGTCACAGAAAATCTGACAAATCGCGCGCTGGGAGCTGCTGAGGTCATGTGACCGACGCACATTTGACGGTCGGCGTCACCCAGGCGAGCGGAGACAGGGGTCACAGGTCCAGAAAATCTCAGAGAATGTTCCAGTAAAAAAACTAAAATCTGATGACTCAGAACGATCGTATTCGGGGGTAACAAAGGAGAAAATATCCCCCCTCCCCCGGGGTAAAGAAGAATCCATTCAGGATGAAGGAATCATCCTCATTCATAACACACAACTACTGTACACCTCACCGGCCAATCAGACAATTAGTCTGTGTGAGTGTGATATTGGGTGTAATATTGGGTGTAATATTGGATATTGGGTGTAATATTGGGTGTAATATTGGCTATTGGGTGTAATATTGGCTATTGGGTGTAATATTGGGTGTAATATTGGATATTGGGTGTAATATTGGGTGTAATATTGGCTATTGGGTGTAATATTGGGTGTAATATTGGCTATTGGGTGTAATATTGGCTATTGGGTGTAATATTGAGTGTAGTATGGGATATTGGGTGTAATATTGGGTGTAATATTGGCTATTGGGTGTAATATTGGGTGTAATATTGGCTATTGGGTGTAATATTGGGTGTAGTATTGGATATTGGGTGTAATATTGGCTATTGGGTGTAATATTGGGAGTGATATTGGGTGTAATATTGGGTGTAATATTGGCTATTGGGTGTAATATTGGCTATTGGGTGTAATATTGGGTGTAATATTGAGTGTAGTATTGGCTATTGGGTGTAATATTGGCTATTGGGTGTAATATTGGGTGTAGTATTGGCTATTGGGTGTAATATTGGCTATTGGGTGTAATATTGGATATTGGGTGTAATATTGGCTATTGGGTGTAATATTGGCTACTGGGTGTAATATTGAGTGTAGTATTGGATATTGGGTGTAATATTGGATATTGGGTGTAATATTGGCTATTGGGTGTAATATTGGCTATTGGGTGTAATATTGAGTGTAGTATTGGATATTGGGTGTAATATTGGATATTGGGTGTAATATTGGATATTGGGTGTAATATTGGCTATTGGGTATAATATTGGATATTGGGTGTAATATTGAGTGTAGTATTGGATATTGGGTGTAATATTGGATATTGGGTGTAATATTGAGTGTAGTATTGGATATTGGGTGTAATATTGGCTATTGGGTGTAATATTGGGTGTAATATTGGGTGTAGTATTGGATATTGGGTGTAATATTGGATATTGGGTGTAATATTGGGTGTAATATTGGATATTGGGTGTAATATTGGCTATTGGGTGTAATATTGGATATTGGGTGTAATATTGAGTGTAGTATTGGATATTGGGTGTAATATTGAGTGTAGTATTGGATATTGGGTGTAATATTGGATATTGGGTGTAATATTGGCTATTGGGTGTAATATTGGATATTGGGTGTAATATTGAGTGTAGTATTGGATATTGGGTGTAATATTGGATATTGGGTGTAATATTGAGTGTAGTATTGGATATTGGGTGTAATATTGGCTATTGGGTGTAATATTGGGTGTAATATTGGCTATTGGGTGTAATATTGGGTGGAATATTGGCTATTGGGTGTAATATTGGATATTGGGTGTAATATTGGATATTGGGTGTAATATTGGCTATTGGGTGTAATATTGGGTGTAATATTGGATATTGGGTGTAATATTGGGTGTAATATTGGGTGTAATATTGAGTGTAGTATTGGATATTGGGTGTAATATTGGCTATTGGGTGTAATATTGGGTGTAATATTGGCTATTGGGTGTAATATTGGCTATTGGGTGTAATATTGGGTGTAATATTGGATATTGGGTGTAATATTGGGTGTAATATTGGGTGTAATATTGAGTGTAGTATTGGATATTGGGTGTAATATTGGCTATTGGGTGTAATATTGGGTGTAATATTGGCTATTGGGTGTAATATTGGCTATTGGGTGTAATATTGGCTATTGGGTGTAATATTGGATATAATATTGGGTGTAATATTGGATATAATATTGGGTGTAATATTGGGTGTAATATTGGCTATTGGGTGTAATATTGGCTATTGGGTGTAATATTGGATATTGGGTGTAATATTGGATATTGGGTGTAATATTGAGTGTAGTATTGGATATTGGGTGTAATATTGGATATTGGGTGTAATATTGGATATTGGGTGTAATATTGGGTGTAATATTGGATATTGGGTGTAATATTGGATATTGGGTGTAATATTGGGTGTAATATTGGCTATTGGGTGTAATATTGGGTGTAATATTGGCTATTGGGTGTAATATTGGATATTGGGTGTAATATTGGCTATTGGGTGTAATATTGGATATTGGGTGTAATATTGGCTATTGGGTGTAATATTGGCTATTGGGTGTAATATTGGGTGTAATATTGGCTATTGGGTGTAATATTGGCTATTGGGTGTAATATTGGGTGTAATATTGGATATTGGGTGTAATATTGGGTGTAATATTGGGTGTAATATTGGGTGTAATATTGGGTGTAATATTGAGTGTAGTATTGGATATTGGGTGTAATATTGGCTATTGGGTGTAATATTGGGTGTAATATTGGCTATTGGGTGTAATATTGGCTATTGGGTGTAATATTGGATATTGGGTGTGATATTGGCTATTGGGTGTAATATTGGGTGTAATATTGGATATTGGGTGTAATATTGAGTGTAGTATTGGATATTGGGTGTAATATTGGCTATTGGGTGTAATATTGGCTATTGGGTGTAATATTGGATATAATATTGGGTGTAATATTGGATATAATATTGGCTATTGGGTGTAATATTGGATATTGGGTGTAATATTGGGTGTAATATTGGCTATTGGGTGTAATATTGGCTATTGGGTGTAATATTGGCTATTGGGTGTAATATTGGCTATTGGGTGTAATATTGGATATTGGGTGTAATATTGGATATTGGGTGTAATATTGGGTGTAATATTGGATATTGGGTGTAATATTGGCTATTGGGTGTAATATTGGATATTGGGTGTAATATTGGGTGTAATATTGGGTGTAATATTGGGGTATTACTGGGTGTAGAGAAGATATGGTTTGGGGTTGAGATGAGGTACAGGGTTGGGTTGATGATTAGTGATTGGCTGGGGTAAATTAGTCTCAGTGTCGCCCCCCCAGGGGTAAGTTGGTCTCAGTGTCTCCCCCCCCTCCAGGGGTAAGTTGGTCTCAGTGTCGCCCCCCAGGGGTAAGTTGGTCTCAGTGTCGCCCCCCGGCATAAGTTGTACTCAATGTCGCCCCCCAGGGGTAAGTTGGTCTCAGTGTCGCCCCCCAGGGGTAAGTTGGTCTCAGTGTCGCCCCCCCGGCATAAGTTGTACTCAATGTCGCCCCCCAGGGGTAAGTTGGTCTCAGTGTCGCCCCCCGGCATAAGTTGTACTCAATGTCGCCCCCCAGGGGTAAGTTGGTCTCAGTGTCGCCCCCCAGGGGTAAGTTGGTCTCAGTGTCGCCCCCCCGGCATAAGTTGTACTCAATGTCGCCCCCCAGGGGTAAGTTGGTCTCAGTGTCGCCCCCCAGGGGTAAGTTGGTCTCAGTGTCGCCCCCCCAGGGGTAAGTTGGTCTCAGTGTCGCCCCCCAGGGGTAAGTTGGTCTCAGTGTCTCCCCCCCTCCAGGGGTAAGTTGGTCTCAGTGTCGCCCCCCAGGGGTAAGTTGGTCTCAGTGTCGCCCCCCCGGCATAAGTTGTACTCAATGTCGCCCCCCAGGGGTAAGTTGTACTCAATGTCACCCCCCAGGGGTAAGTTGTACTCAATGTCGCCCCCCCCAGGGGTAAGTTGGTCTCAGTGTCGCCCCCCCGGCATAAGTTGTACTCAATGTCGCCCCCCAGGGGTAAGTTGTACTCAATGTCGCCCCCCAGGGGTAAGTTGGTCTCAGTGTCGCCCCCCCAGGGGTAAGTTGGTCTCAGTGTCGCCCCCCCAGGGGTAAGTTGGTCTCAGTGTCGCCCCCCCAGGGGTAAGTTGGTCTCAGTGTCGCCCCCCCAGGGGTAAGTTGGTCTCAGTGTCGCCCCCCCAGGGGTAAGTTGGTCTCAGTGTCGCCCCCCAGGGGTAAGTTGGTCTCAGTGTCGCCCCCCAGGGGTAAGTTGGTCTCAGTGTCCCCCCCAGGGGTAAGTTGGTCTCAGTGTCCCCCCCAGGGGTAAGTTGGTCTCAGTGTCCCCCCCAGGGGTAAGTTGGACACAAGTGTTTTATTCCGATATTTCCTCAGCAAATTCCAATAAGATAAGAATTAGCAGTGGGTGTGGCCTCACCAGTGCTGGTTCCGCCTCCTCCCGTCACACAGTGACTGTGGTTGGGACACACAAGGCCACCGGCCAATCAGATCAGGAGATAAATGAGCCAATTAATCAGCGGGGCTGCTAGGAGACTCTGCGGCGTCCAAATACGCCGAATTCCAGAGAGACGCCGGACACAAAGAGACAGGAGCCAATCCGGGGCCCCCACCTTCAATCCAGGGCCCCCACCTTCCCAATCCGGGGCCCCCACCTTCAATCCGGGGCCCCCACCTTCAATCCGGGGCCCCCACCTTCCCAATCCGGGGCCCCCACCTTCCCCATACATAGAACAATCCAGGGCCCCCACCTTCCCCCTACATAGAACAATCCGGGGCCCCCACCTTCCCCATACATCCAACAATCCGCCCCCCCCTTCCCCCTACATCCAACAATCCGGGGCCCCCACCTTCACAATCCGGGGGCCCCAACCTTCCCAATCCGGGGCCCCCACCTTCCCCCTACATAGAACAATCCGGGGCCCCCACCTTCCCCCTACATAGAACAATCCGGGGCTCCGACCTTCCCCATACATAGAACAATCCGGGGCCCCCACCTTCCCCATACATAGAACAATCCGGGGCCCCCACCTTCCCCATACATAGAACAATCCGGGCCCCCACCTCCCCCTACATAGAACAATCCGGGGCTCCGACCTTCCCCCTACATAGAACATTCCGGGGCCCCCACCTTTCCCATACATAGAACAATCCGGGGCCCCACCTTCCCCCTACATAGAACAATCCGGGGCCCCACCTTCCCCATATACATAGAACAATCCGGGGCCCAACACCTTCCCCCTATTAGAACAATCCGGGGCCCCCACCTACCCCCTACATAGAACAATCCGGGGCCCCCACCTTCCCCATACATAGAACAAACAGGGGCCCCACCTTCCCCATACATCCAACAATCCGCCCCCCCCTTCCCCTACATCCAACAATCCGGGGGGCCCCCAACCTTCCCAATCCGGGGGCCCCACCTTCCCCAATCCGGGGCCCCACCTTCCCCCTACATAGAACAATCGGGGCCCCCACCTTCCCCCTACATAGAACAATCCGGGGCCCCCACCTTCCCCATACATAGAACAATCCGGGGCCCCCACCTTCCCCTACATAGAACAATCGGGGGCTCCGACCTTCCCCCTACATAGAACAATCCGGGGCTCCGACCTTCCCCCTACATAGAACAATCCGGGGCCCCACCTTTCCCATACATAGAACAATCGGGGGCCCCACCTTCCCCATACATAGAACAATCCGGGGCCCCCACCTTCCCCCTATACATAGAACAATCCGGGGCCCCCACCTTCCCCCTACATAGAACAATCCGGGGCCCCCACCTTCCCCATACATAGAACAATCCGGGGGCCCCCACCTTCCCCTACATAGAACAATCCGGGGCTCCCACCTTCCCCCTACATAGAACAATCCGGGGGCCCCCACCTTCCCCCTACATAGAACAATCCGGGGCTCCCACCTTCCCCCTACATAGAACAATCCGGGGCCCCCACCTTCCCCCTACATAGAACAATCCGGGGCTCCGACCTTCCCCCTACATAGAACAATCCGGGGCCCCCACCTTCCCCCTACATAGAACAATCCGGGGCTCCGACCTTCCCCCTACATAGAACAATCCGGGGCTCCGACCTTCCCCCTACATAGAACAATCCGGGGCCCCCACCTTCCCCATACATAGAACAATCCGGGGGCTCCGACCTTCCCCCTACATAGAACAATCCGGGGCCCCCACCTTCCCCATACATAGAACAATCCGGGGCCCCCACCTTCCCCCTACATAGAACAATCCGGGGCCCCCACCTTCCCCATACATAGAACAATCCGGGGGCCCCCACCTTCCCCCTACATAGAACAATCCGGGGCCCCCACCTTCCCCATACATAGAACAATCCGGGGCCCCACCTTCCCCCTACATAGAACAATCCGGGGCCCCCACCTTCCCCCTACATAGAACAATCCGGGGCTCCGACCTTCCCCCTACATAGAACAATCCGGGGCCCCACCTTCCCCCTACATAGAACAATCCGGGGCCCCCACCTTCCCCCTACATAGAACAATCCGGGGCCCCCACCTTCCCCCTACATAGAACAATCCGGGGCCCCCACCTTCCCCCTACATAGAACAATCCGGGGCCCCCACCTTCCCCCTACATAGAACAATCCGGGGCCCCCACCTTCCCCATACATAGAACAATCCGGGGCCCCCACCTTCCCCCTACATAGAACAATCCGGGGCTCCGACCTTCCCCCTACATAGAACAATCCGGGGCCCCCACCTTCCCCCTACATAGAACAATCCGGGGCTCCGACCTTCCCCCTACATAGAACAATCCGGGGCCCCCACCTTCCCCATACATAGAACAATCCGGGGCCCCCACCTTCCCCATACATAGAACAATCCGGGGCCCCCACCTTCCCCCTACATAGAACAATCCGGGGCCCCCACCTTCCCCCTACATAGAACAATCCGGGGCTCCGACCTTCCCCCTACATAGAACAATCCGGGGCCCCCACCTTCCCCCTACATAGAACAATCCGGGGCTCCGACCTTCCCCCTACATAGAACAATCCGGGGCCCAACCTTCCCAATCCGGGGGCCCCCACCTTCCCAATCCGGAGCCCCCACCTTCCCCCTACATAGAACAATCCGGGGTCCCCCACCTTCCCAATCCGGAGCCCCTACCTTCCCCCTACATAGAACACTCCGGGGCCCCGTCTGTAGCAATTCTAACGTGCAAAATTCCGACGCATGCTCGGAATCCTTGAACTTCCTTTTCTCGGCCCGTCGTGCGTCACGTTGGAAAGTTCTGAGAAGTTTTGTGCGGCGCTGTGCAGGTAAGACAAGCTTGAGCGCAATTCCGATGGAAAATCTGATTGTGTGTACGGGGGGTGGGGGCGGGGTCTTTTAATGCGGCTTTAACCAATTAGGGACCCCTTCACGCCGATATACGTCGGCAGCACCCCGCGGCTGAGCACATCCACGTACAGGTACGTGTCTCTTTAAGGCCCAGCCGTGGGGTAGCGAGCGCGCCGGTGAAGCTCCGTGACCGCGCCCGAGTGACCCGCAGACCCGATCGCCGCCGGTGTCCCGCGATCAGCCCCCGGAGCTGAAGAACGGGCAGAGCTGTGTGTAAACAAACCTTCCCCGCTCTTTTCTGTGGCGCCGTCACTGATCGTCTGTTCCCTGATATAGGAAATGACAATCAGTGATGTCACATGTCCAGCCCCGCCCCCCTACAGTTAGAAACACACATGAGGTCACACTTAACCCCTTCAGCGCCCCCTAGTGGTTAACTCCTAAACTGCCATTGGAATTTTCACAGTTATCAGTGCATTTTTATAGATGCCAATGGTCCGAAAAATGTGTCAAAATTGTCCGAAGTGTCCGCCGCCATGTCGCAGACACGAAAAAATAAAAAAACGCAGATCGCCGCCATTAGTAGTAAAAAAATATTTTTTTTTTATAAAAATGCCATAAAAAAAAAAAAAAACGTTCCCCTATTTTGTAAACACATCGTCCCGGATTCAGAAACAATCGCCTGTCTTTAGGTGGGCGTGGCCTCTCTCAGATACGCTACGCCGCCGTTTACTTAGCGAGGCAGGTTCCTTGTTCAGAAAGAACTTGCGCCGCAAGTTACGGCGGCGTAGCGTAAATGGGCCGGCGTGAGCCCGCGCAATTCAAAGTAGGCGTTGTACGGTAATGACTCGCGAACCCCGCGTAAACGACGCGCCGAACGAACGGCGCATGCGCCGTCCGTGGACGTATCCCAGTGCGCATGCTCGAAATCACGTCGCAAATAGTCAATGCTTTCGACGTGAACGGTAGTGTTGCTCACGAATATTCGCATTGCGAATATTCGCTACGAATATTGCATATTCGAGTATTCGCGAATATCTCAAATATCGCGGCGAATATTCGCTATTTCGAATATTCGTATTTTTCAAATTTCGCAATAAATTTCGCAAAAAAATCACAATCAATTTCGCATTCGCGAATTTCGCAATGGCGAAATTTCGCAAAGGCGAAATTTCGCAATTTTTTTTTTTCTTATAAAATATCACGAATATTCGATATTTACGAATATTCGCGACCGCATATGTGAAATTTCGCTTTTTTTTTTTTTATAAAATATACCGAATATTCGTAAATATCGAATATTCGTGATATTTTATATAAAAAAAAAAAAAATCGCGAAATTTCGCATTAGCGAAAATTCGCATTGGCGAAAATTCGCAATTTTTTTTTTTAAATATCACGAATATTCGATATTAACGAATATTCGCGAAGATTCTTCGAAATATTCGTGAAATATCGCGAAATCGAATATGGCGTATTCCGCTCATCACTAGTGAACGGAACCTACGCCCAGCCCCATTCGCAAACGACGTACAATACGACGCGGTCCCGTCGTCCATGCTTCACATTGGCTGCGCCTCCCATAGCGGGGGTAACTTTTACGCCGGTCCGACGCCTTACGTAAACGACGCAAAATAGATACGCCGGGCGCGACTACGTTCGTGAATCGGCAGATCTACCTAATTTGCATATTCGACGCGTAAATCTACGGAAGCGCCACCTAGCGGCCAGCGTAAATACGCAACTAAGATACGAGCGGCGTGAGAGAGAAAATCGCCATCGCCGGGCGCGGAGAATAAATCTCCGGGATAATGAAGAGTCATTCACTCAATTCCCTCCAATTATCCGGATTTTCCTCCTTCGCGTCCGCCGGAGCGGAGGCGGCGAGATTGCGTGGCGATCGGAACGCTTCATCACCGGGCGCTAATCACATCACAAGCGCTGCGCACACGCCCGCCATCGATTGTATTGTCAGCGGTGAAAAATCCGAGAAACACGACCATTAGAGAGAGACACCGGACCGCAAATGTACCCCCTCCCCCACCCAGAAGACGATCTCCAGCGCCGGAGCCGAGACACGGAGAACATTCGGGGCCCTCAGTGACCGGATCAGGAACCCGACATCTATTCATCGGCACGTCCGCCATCACGTCTCTCAATAATCCCCGCCCCCTTACTGTATAACCCCACCCACCATGTCTCACAGTATAACCCCCCACCTGCCCCCCCACCATGTCTCAATAAATAACCCCCCTTGTTACTGTATAATCCCACCTGTCCCCCCCTCCCCCATGCCTCCATGAATGCAAGATAAACCGAGTGCAGGGGTCAGGAGTGTGTGACGCACAGAGTGCAGGGGTCAGGAGTGTGTGACGCACAGAGTGCAGGGGTCAGGAGTGTGTAGAGTGCAGAGTGCAGGGGTCAGGAGTGTGTAAAGCACAGAGTGCAGGGGTCAGGAGTGTGTGACGTACAGAGTGCAGGGGTCAGGAGTGTGTGACGCACAGAGTGCAGGGGTCAGGAGTGTGTGACGCACAGAGTGCAGGGGTCAGGAGTGTGTAGAGTGCAGGGGTCAGGAGTGTGTGATGCACAGAGGGCAGGGGTCAGGAGTGTGTGATGCACAGAGGGCAGGGGTCAGGAGTGTGTGACGTACAGAGTGCAGGGGTCAGGAGTGTGTAAAGCACAGAGTGCAGGGGTCAGGAGTGTGTGACGCACAGAGTGCAGGGGTCAGGAGTGTGTGACGCACAGAGTGCAGGGGTCAGGAGTGTGTGACACACAGAGTGCAGGGGTCAGGAGTGTGTAGAGTGCAGGGGTCAGGAGTGTGTGATGCACAGAGGGCAGGGGTCAGGAGTGTGTGACGTACAGAGTGCAGGGGTCAGGAGTGTGTAAAGCACAGAGTGCAGGGGTCAGGAGTGTGTGATGCACAGAGTGCAGGGGTCAGGAGTGTGTGACGCACAGAGTGCAGGGGTCAGGAGTGTGTGACGTACAGAGTGCAGGGGTCAGGAGTGTGTAAAGCACAGAGTGCAGGGGTCAGGAGTGTGTGACGTACAGAGTGCAGGGGTCAGGAGTGTGTGACGCACAGAGTGCAGGGGTCAGGAGTGTGTGACGCACAGAGTGCAGGGGTCAGGAGTGTGTAGAGTGCAGGGGTCAGGAGTGTGTGATGCACAGAGGGCAGGGGTCAGGAGTGTGTGACGCACAGAGGGCAGGGGTCAGGAGTGTGTGACGTACAGAGTGCAGGGGTCAGGAGTGTGTGACGCACAGAGTGCAGGGGTCAGGAGTGTGTGACGCACAGAGCACAGGGGTCAGGAGTGTGTGACACACAGAGTGCAGGGGTCAGGAGTGTGTAGAGTGCAGGGGTCAGGAGTGTGTGATGCACAGAGGGCAGGGGTCAGGAGTGTGTGACGCAGGAGTGTGTAAAGCAGAGTGCAGGGGTCAGGAGTGTGTGTGAACAGCACAGAGTGCAGGGGTCAGGAGTGTGTGACGTGCACAGAGTGCAGGGGTCAGGAGTGTGTGACGCACAGAGTGTGTGACAGGGGTCAGGAGTGTGTGACACACAGAGTGCAGGGGTCAGGAGTGTGTAAAGCACAGAGTGCAGGGGTCAGGAGTGTGTGACGTACAGAGTGCAGGGGTCAGGAGTGTGTGACGTACAGAGTGCAGGGGTCAGGAGTGTGTAAAGCACAGAGTGCAGGGGTCAGGAGTGTGTGATGCACAGAGTGCAGGGGTCAGGAGTGTGTGACGCACAGAGTGCAGGGGTCAGGAGTGTGTGACGTACAGAGTGCAGGGGTCAGGAGTGTGTAAAGCACAGAGTGCAGGGGTCAGGAGTGTGTGACGCAGAGTGCAGGGGTCAGTGTGTGACAGGGGTCAGGAGTGTGTGACGCAGGGGTCAGAGTGTGTGATGCACAGGGCAGGGGTCAGGAGTGTGTGACACAGAGTGCAGGGGTGGAGTGTGTGACAGGGGTCAGGAGTGTGTGTGTGAGAGTGCAGGGGTCAGGAGTGTGTGACGCACAGAGCACAGGGGTGGAGTGTGTGACACAGAGGGCAGGGTGTCAGGAGTGTGTGACGAGGGCAGGGGTAGGAGTGTGTGACAGAGTGCAGGGGTCAGGAGTGTGTAAAGCACAGAGTGCAGGGGTCAGGAGTGTGTGATGCACAGAGTGCAGGGGTCAGGAGTGTGTGACGCACAGAGTGCAGGGGTCAGGAGTGTGTGATGCACAGAGGGCAGGGGTCAGGAGTGTGTAAAGCACAGAGTGCAGGGGTCAGGAGTGTGTGACGTACAGAGTGCAGGGGTCAGGAGTGTGTGACGCACAGAGTGCAGGGGTCAGGGGTGTGTGACGCACAGAGTGCAGGGGTCAGGGGTGTGTGACGCACAGAGTGCAGGGGTCAGGAGTGTGTAAAGCACAGAGTGCAGGGGTCAGGAGTGTGTAAAGCACAGAGTGCAGGGGTCAGGAGTGTGTGACGCACAGAGTGCAGGGGTCAGGAGTGTGTGACGTACAGAGTGCAGGGGTCAGGAGTGTGTAAAGCACAGAGTGCAGGGGTCAGGAGTGTGTGACGTACAGAGTGCAGGGGTCAGGAGTGTGTGACGCACAGAGTGCAGGGGTCAGGAGTGTGTGACGCACAGAGTGCAGGGGTCAGGAGTGTGTAGAGTGCAGGGGTCAGGAGTGTGTGATGCACAGAGTGCAGGGGTCAGGAGTGTGTGATGCACAGAGGGCAGGGGTCAGGAGTGTGTAAAGCACAGAGTGCAGGGGTCAGGAGTGTGTAAAGCACAGAGTGCAGGGGTCAGGAGTGTGTGATGCACAGAGTGCAGGGGTCAGGAGTGTGTGACGCACAGAGTGCAGGGGTCAGGAGTGTGTGACGTACAGAGTGCAGGGGTCAGGAGTGTGTAAAGCACAGAGTGCAGGGGTCAGGAGTGTGTGACGCACAGAGTGCAGGGGTCAGGAGTGTGTGACGCACAGAGTGCAGGGGTCAGGAGTGTGTAGAGTGCAGGGGTCAGGAGTGTGTGATGCACAGAGGGCAGGGGTCAGGAGTGTGTGACGCACAGAGTGCAGGGGTCAGGAGTGTGTGACACACAGAGTGCAGGGGTCAGGAGTGTGTAGAGTGCAGGGGTCAGGAGTGTGTGATGCACAGAGGGCAGGGGTCAGGAGTGTGTGATGCACAGAGGGCAGGGGTCAGGAGTGTGTGATGCACAGAGGGCAGGGGTCAGGAGTGTGTGACGTACAGAGTGCAGGGGTCAGGAGTGTGTAAAGCACAGAGTGCGGGGGTCAGGAGTGTGTGATGCACAGAGAGCAGGGGTCAGGAGTGTGTGACGCACAGAGTGCAGGGGTCAGGAGTGTGTGACGTACAGAGTGCAGGGGTCAGGAGTGTGTAAAGCACAGAGTGCAGGGGTCAGGAGTGTGTGACGTACAGAGTGCAGGGGTCAGGAGTGTGTGACGCACAGAGTGCAGGGGTCAGGAGTGTGTGACGCACAGAGTGCAGGGGTCAGGGGTGTGTGACGCACAGAGTGCAGGGGTCAGGAGTGTGTAAAGCACAGAGTGCAGGGGTCAGGAGTGTGTAAAGCACAGAGTGCAGGGGTCAGGAGTGTGTGATGTACAGAGTGCAGGGGTCAGGAGTGTGTAGAGTGCAGGGGTCAGGAGTGTGTGATGTACAGAGTGCAGGGGTCAGGAGTGTGTGACGTACAGAGTGCAGGGGTCAGGAGTGTGTAAAGCACAGAGTGCAGGGGTCAGGAGTGTGTGATGCACAGAGAGCAGGGGTCAGGAGTGTGTGACGCACAGAGTGCAGGGGTCAGGAGTGTGTGACGTACAGAGTGCAGGGGTCAGGAGTGTGACGCACAGAGTGAGGGGTCGGAGTGTGTGACACAGAGTGCAGGGGTCAGGAGTGTGTGACGTAGGGGTCAGAGTGTGTGACAGGGGTCAGGAGTGTGTAAAGCAGGGGTCAGAGTGTGTGACAGGGGTCAGGAGTGTGTGACGTAGGAGTGTGTGATGCAGAGTGGAGTGTGTGACAGGGGTCAGGAGTGTGTGACGCAGGGGTCAGAGTGTGTGATGCAGGGGTCAGGAGTGTGTGACGCACAGAGTGCAGGGGTCAGGAGTGTGTAGAGTGCAGGGGTCAGGAGTGTGTGACAGAGTGCAGGGGTCAGAGGGCAGGGGTCAGGAGTGTGTGACGTACAGAGTGCAGGGGTCAGGAGTGTGTAAAGCACAGAGTGCAGGGGTCAGGAGTGTGTGATGCAGAGTGCAGGGGTCAGGAGTGTGTGACGCACAGAGTGCAGGGGTCAGGAGTGTGTGACGTACAGAGTGCAGGGGTCAGGAGTGTGTAAAGCACAGAGTGCAGGGGTCAGGAGTGTGTGACGCACAGAGTGCAGGGGTCAGGAGTGTGTGACGCACAGAGCAGGGGTCAGGGGTCAGGAGTGTGTGACACAGAGTGCAGAGTGCAGGGGTCAGGAGTGTGTAGAGTGCAGGGGTGTGTGACAGGAGTGTGTGACGCACAGAGTGCAGGGGTCAGAGGGTAAAGCAGGGGTCAGGAGTGTGTGACGTAGGGGTCAGAGTGTGTGACAGGGGTCAGGAGTGTGTAAAGCAGGGGTCAGAGTGCAGGGGTCAGGAGTGTGTGATGCAGGGGTCAGAGTGTGTGACAGGGGTCAGGAGTGTGTGACGCACAGAGTGCAGGGGTCAGGAGTGTGTGACGTACAGAGTGCAGGGGTCAGGAATGTGTAAAGCACAGAGTGCAGGGGTCAGGAGTGTGTGACGTACAGAGTGCAGGGGTCAGGAGTGTGTGACGCAGGGGTCAGAGTGTGTGACAGGCGTCAGGAGTGTGTGACGCACAGAGTGCAGGGGTCAGGGGTGTGTGACGCACAGAGTGCAGGGGTCAGGAGTGTGTAAAGCACAGAGTGCAGGGGTCAGGAGTGTGTAAAGCACAGAGTGCAGGGGTCAGGAGTGTGTGACGCACAGAGTGCAGGGGTCAGGAGTGTGTGACGTACAGAGTGCAGGGGTCAGGAGTGTGTAAAGCACAGAGTGCAGGGGTCAGGAGTGTGTGACGTACAGAGTGCAGGGGTCAGGAGTGTGTGACAGGGGGGGTCAGGAGTGTGTGACGCACAGAGTGCAGGGGTCAGGAGTGTAAAGCACAGAGTGCAGGGGTCAGGAATGTGTAAAGCACAGAGTGCAGGGGTCAGGAATGTGTAAAGCACAGAGTGCAGGGGTCAGGAGTGTGTGATGCGCAGGGGTCAGGAGTGTGTGACAGAGTGCAGGGGTCAGGAGTGTGTAAAGCACAGAGTGCAGGGGTCAGGAGTGTGTGACGCACAGAGGGCAGGGGTCAGGAGTATGTGACGCACAGAGTGCAGGGGTCAGGAGTGTGTAAAGCACAGAGTGCAGGGGTCAGGAGTGTGTGTGACGCACAGAGTGCAGGGGTCAGGAGTGTGTGACGCACAGAGCACAGGGGTCAGGAGTGTGTGACACACAGAGTGCAGGGGTCAGGAGTGTGTAGAGTGCAGGGGTCAGGAGTGTGTGACGCACAGAGTGCACAGAGGGCAGGGGTCAGGAGTGTGTGACGTACAGAGTGCAGGGGTCAGGAGTGTGTAAAGCACAGAGTGCAGGGGTCAGGAGTGTGATGCAGAGTGCAGGGGTCAGGAGTGTGTGACGCACAGAGTGCAGGGGTCAGGAGTGTGTGATGCACAGAGGGCAGGGGTCAGGAGTGTGTAAAGCACAGAGTGCAGGGGTCAGGAGTGTGTGACGTACAGAGTGCAGGGGTCAGGAGTGTGTGACGCACAGAGTGCAGGGGTCAGGGGTGTGTGACGCACAGAGTGCAGGGGTCAGGGGTGTGTGACGCACAGAGTGCAGGGGTCAGGAGTGTGTAAAGCACAGAGTGCAGGGGTCAGGAGTGTGTGACGCACAGAGTGCAGGGGTCAGGAGTGTGTGACGTACAGAGTGCAGGGGTCAGGAGTGTGTAAAGCACAGAGTGCAGGGGTCAGGAGTGTGTGACGTACAGAGTGCAGGGGTCAGGAGTGTGTGACGCACAGAGTGCAGGGGTCAGGAGTGTGTGACGCACAGAGTGCAGGGGTCAGGAGTGTGTAGAGTGCAGGGGTCAGGAGTGTGTGATGCACAGAGTGCAGGGGTCAGGAGTGTGTGATGCACAGAGGGCAGGGGTCAGGAGTGTGTAAAGCACAGAGTGCAGGGGTCAGGAGTGTGTAAAGCACAGAGTGCAGGGGTCAGGAGTGTGTGATGCACAGAGTGCAGGGGTCAGGAGTGTGTGACGCACAGAGTGCAGGGGTCAGGAGTGTGTGACGTACAGAGTGCAGGGGTCAGGAGTGTGTAAAGCACAGAGTGCAGGGGTCAGGAGTGTGTGACGCACAGAGTGCAGGGGTCAGGAGTGTGTGACGCACAGAGTGCAGGGGTCAGGAGTGTGTAGAGTGCAGGGGTCAGGAGTGTGTGATGCACAGAGGGCAGGGGTCAGGAGTGTGTGACGCACAGAGTGCAGGGGTCAGGAGTGTGTGACACACAGAGTGCAGGGGTCAGGAGTGTGTAGAGTGCAGGGGTCAGGAGTGTGTGATGCACAGAGGGCAGGGGTCAGGAGTGTGTGATGCACAGAGTGCAGGGGTCAGGAGTGTGTGATGCACAGAGGGCAGGGGTCAGGAGTGTGTGACGTACAGAGTGCAGGGGTCAGGAGTGTGTAAAGCACAGAGTGCGGGGGTCAGGAGTGTGTGATGCACAGAGAGCAGGGGTCAGGAGTGTGTGACGCACAGAGTGCAGGGGTCAGGAGTGTGTGACGTACAGAGTGCAGGGGTCAGGAGTGTGTAAAGCACAGAGTGCAGGGGTCAGGAGTGTGTGACGTACAGAGTGCAGGGGTCAGGAGTGTGTGACGCACAGAGTGCAGGGGTCAGGAGTGTGTGACGCACAGAGTGCAGGGGTCAGGGGTGTGTGACGCACAGAGTGCAGGGGTCAGGAGTGTGTAAAGCACAGAGTGCAGGGGTCAGGAGTGTGTAAAGCACAGAGTGCAGGGGTCAGGAGTGTGTGATGTAGGAGTGTGTAGAGTGCAGAGTGCAGGGGTCAGGAGTGTGTAGAGTGCAGGGGTCAGGAGTGTGTGATGTAGGAGTGTGTAGAGTGCAGAGTGCAGGGGTCAGGAGTGTGTGACGTACAGAGTGCAGGGGTCAGGAGTGTGTAAAGCACAGAGTGCAGGGGTCAGGAGTGTGTGATGCACAGAGAGCAGGGGTCAGGAGTGTGTGACGCACAGAGTGCAGGGGTCAGGAGTGTGTGACGTACAGAGTGCAGGGGTCAGGAGTGTGTGACGCACAGAGTGCAGGGGTCAGGAGTGTGTGACGTACAGAGTGCAGGGGTCAGGAGTGTGTGTAAAGCACAGAGTGCAGGGGTCAGGAGTGTGTGACGTACAGAGTGCAGGGGTCAGGAGTGTGTGACGCACAGAGTGCAGGGGTCAGGAGTGTGTGACGCACAGAGTGAGGAGTGTGTAAAGCAGGGGTCAGGAGTGTGTAGAGTGCAGGGGTCAGGAGTGTGTGATGCACAGAGGGCAGGGGTCAGGAGTGTGTGACGTACAGAGTGCAGGGGTCAGGAGTGTGTAAAGCACAGAGTGCAGGGGTCAGGAGTGTGTGATGCACAGAGTGGAGTGTGTGACAGGGGTCAGGAGTGTGTGACGCACAGAGTGCAGGGGTCAGGAGTGTGTGACGTACAGAGTGCAGGGGTCAGGAGTGTGTAAAGCACAGAGTGCAGGGGTCAGGAGTGTGTGACGCACAGAGTGCAGGGGTCAGGAGTGTGTGACGCACAGAGCACAGGGGTCAGGAGTGTGTGACACACAGAGTGCAGGGGTCAGGAGTGTGTAGAGTGCAGGGGTCAGGAGTGTGTGATGCACAGAGGGCAGGGGTCAGGAGTGTGTGACGTACAGAGTGCAGGGGTCAGGAGTGTGTAAAGCACAGAGTGCAGGGGTCAGGAGTGTGTGATGCACAGAGTGCAGGGGTCAGGAGTGTGTGACGCACAGAGTGCAGGGGTCAGGAGTGTGTGACGAGGGCAGGGGTAGGAGTGTGTGACAGAGTGCAGGGGTCAGGAGTGTGTAAAGCACAGAGTGCAGGGGTCAGGAGTGTGTGACGTACAGAGTGCAGGGGTCAGGAGTGTGTGACGCACAGAGTGCAGGCGTCAGGAGTGTGTGACGCACAGAGTGCAGGGGTCAGGGGTGTGACGCACAGAGTGACGGGGTGTGTGACACAGAGTGCAGGGGTCAGGAGTGTGTAAAGCACAGAGTGCAGGGGTCAGGAGTGTGTAAAGCACAGAGTGCAGGGGTCAGGAGTGTGTGACGCACAGAGTGCAGGGGTCAGGAGTGTGTGACGTACAGAGTGCAGGGGTCAGGAGTGTGTAAAGCACAGAGTGCAGGGGTCAGGAGTGTGTGACGTACAGAGTGCAGGGGTCAGGAGTGTGTGACGCACAGAGTGCAGGGGTCAGGAGTGTGTGACGCACAGAGTGCAGGGGTCAGGAATGTGTAAAGCACAGAGTGCAGGGGTCAGGAATGTGTAAAGCACAGAGTGCAGGGGTCAGGAATGTGTAAAGCACAGAGTGCAGGGGTCAGGAGTGTGTGATGCGCAGGGGTCAGGAGTGTGTGACGTACAGAGTGCAGGGGTCAGGAGTGTGTAAAGCACAGAGTGCAGGGGTCAGGAGTGTGTGACGCACAGAGGGCAGGGGTCAGGAGTATGTGACGCACAGAGTGCAGGGGTCAGGAGTATGTGACGCACAGAGTGCAGGGGTCAGGAGTGTGTGACGCACAGAGTGCAGGGGTCAGGAGTGTGTGACGCACAGAGTGCAGGGGTCAGGAGTGTGTGACGCACAGAGTGCAGGGGTCAGGAGTGTGTGACGTACAGAGTGCAGGGGTCAGGAGTGTGTGACGCACAGAGTGCAGGGGTCAGGAGTGTGTGACGCACAGAGTGCAGGGGTCAGGAGTGTGTAAAGCACAGAGTGCAGGGGTCAGGAGTGTGTGATGCACAGAGGGCAGGGGTCAGGAGTGTGTGACGTACAGAGTGCAGGGGTCAGGAGTGTGTAAAGCACAGAGTGCAGGGGTCAGGAGTGTGTAAAGCACAGAGTGCAGGGGTCAGGAGTGTGTGACGCACAGAGTGCAGGGGTCAGGAGTGTGTGACGCACAGAGGGCAGGGGTCAGGAGTATGTGACGCACAGAGTGCAGGGGTCAGGAGTATGTGACGCACAGAGTGCAGGGGTCAGGAGTGTGTGACGTACAGAGGGCAGGGGTCAGGAGTGTGTGACGCACAGAGTGCAGGGGTCAGGAGTGTGTGACGCACAGAGTGCAGGGGTCAGAAGTGTGTGACGCACAGAGTGCAGGGGTCAGGAGTGTGTGACGCACAGAGGGCAGGGGTCAGGAGTGTGTGACGTACAGAGTGCAGGGGTCAGGAGTGTGTAAAGCACAGAGTGCAGGGGACAGGAGTGTGTGACGCACAGAGTGCAGGGGTCAGGAGTGTGTGACGCACAGAGTGCAGGGGTCAGGAGTGTGTGACGCACAGAGTGCAGGGGTCAGGAGTGTGTGACGCACAGAGGGCAGGGGTCAGGAGTATGTGATGCACAGAGTGCAGGGGTCAGGAGTATGTGACGCACAGAGGGCAGGGGTCAGGAGTGTGTGACGCACAGAGTGCAGGGGTCAGGAGTGTGTAAAGCACAGAGTGCAGGGGTCAGGAGTGTGTGACGCACAGAGTGCAGGGGTCAGGAGTGTGTGACGCACAGAGTGCAGGGGTCAGGAGTGTGTGACGCACAGAGGGCAGGGGTCAGGAGTATGTGATGCACAGAGTGCAGGGGTCAGGAGTATGTGACGCACAGAGTGCAGGGGTCGGGAGTGTGTGACGCACAGAGGGCAGGGGTCGGGAGTGTGTGAGAAACAGAGGGCAGGGGTCAGGAGTGTGTGACGTACAGAGGGCAGGGGTCAGGAGTGTGTGACGCACAGAGGGCAGGGGTCAGGAGTGTGTGACGCACAGAGGGCAGGGGTCAGGAGTGTGTGACGCACAGAGTGCAGGGGTCAGGAGTGTGTGACGCACAGAGGGCAGGGGTCAGGAGTGTGTGACGCACAGAGGGCAGGGGTCAGGAGTGTGACGTAGAGTGCAGGGGTCAGGAGTGTGTGACGCACAGAGTGCAGGGGTCAGGAGTGTGTGACGCACAGAGGGCAGGGGTCAGGAGTGTGTGACGCACAGAGTGCAGGGGTCAGGAGTGTGTGACGCACAGAGTGCAGGGGTCAGGAGTGTGTGACGCACAGGGTGCAGGGGTCAGGAGTGTGTGACGCACAGAGTGCAGGGGTCAGGAGTGTGTGACGCACAGAGTGCATTGTGACATGGTGGGGGGAGGGGGAGATGAACGTCAGAGGCGATCGGCATTATAGCGATGATGGCCCCTCCCCCACCCATGTTTTGGGTTCCTCCAGAATTTCCTCACTCCCCTCCATTCAGCGCGGGTGATAAGGAAGGAGTCGGAGTCTCCCGGAAGGTGCGAGCGGCTCACTGAATGTTATCACTTTATTTACACAAGAAGACAATGGCGGCTGTGTGCAGACTCATCCCGTCCGCCATCTTTGTTTACTGAACATTAATATTGATTGATAAGATTTCCCGTCTACAACGCCCGCCGGTCACGTGACACAGAAAACGTAACACTGGAGAGACTCCGCGTGCGAGAGAACGGAGTGGCGTAACATGGATGGAGGACGGAAACTGGCGAGAGAACGGAATGGCGCAACATGGATGGAGGAGGGGGAGAGGGAAACTGGCGAGAGAATGAGTGGCGTAACATGGATGGAGGAGGGGAGAGGGAAACTGGCGAGAGAACAGAATGGCGTAACATGGATGGAGGAGGGGAGAGGGAAACTGGCGAGAGAACAGAATGGCGTAACATGGATGGAGGAGGGGAGAGGGAAACTGGCGAGAGAATGGAATGGCGTAACATGGATGGAGGAGCGGGAGAGGGAAACTGGCGAGAGAATGGAGTGGCGTAACATGGATGGAGGAGGGGAGAGGGAAACTGGCGAGAGAACAGAATGGCGTAACATGGATGGAGGAGGGGAGAGGGAAACTGGCGAGAGAATGGAATGGCGTAACATGGATGGAGGAGGGGGAGAGGGAAACTGGCGAGAGAATGGAATGGCGTAACATGGATGGAGGAGCGGGAGAGGGAAACTGGCGAGAGAATGGAGTGGCGTAACATGGATGGAGGAGGGGGGAGAGGGAAACTGGCGAGAGAACGGAATGGCGCAACATGGATGGAGGAGGGGGAGAGGGAAACTGGCGAGAGAACGGAGTGGCGCAACATGGATGGAGGAGGGAAACTGGCGAGAGAACGGAGTGGCGCAACATGGATGGAGGAGGGGGAGAGGGAAACTGGCGAGAGAACGGAGTGGCGCAACATGGATGGAGGAGGGAAACTGGCGAGAGAACGGAGTGGCGCAACATGGATGGAGGACGGAAACTGGCGAGAGAACGGAATGGCGTAACATGGATGGAGGAGCGGGAGAGGGAAACTGGCGAGAGAACGGAATGGCGTAACATGGATGGAGGAGCGGGAGAGGGAAAACCGGCGAGAGAACGGAGTGGCGTAACATGGATGGAGGAGGGGGAGAGGGAAACTGGCGAGAGAACGGAGTGGCTTAACATGGATGGAGGAGGGAAACTGGCGAGAGAACGGAGTGGCGTAACATGGATGGAGGAGGGAAACTGGCGAGAGAACAGAATGGCGCAACATGGATGGAGGTGCGGGAAACTGGCAAGAGAACAGAGTGGCGTAACATGGATGGAGGAGGGGGAGAGGGAAACTGGCGAGAGAATGGAATGGCGTAACATGGATGGAGGAGGGGGAGAGGGAAACTGGCGAGAGAATGGAGTGGCGTAACATGGCTGGAGGAGGGAAACTGGCGAGAGAACGGAGTGGTGTAACATGGATGGAGGAGGGAAACTGGCGAGAGAACGGAGTGGCGTAACATGGATGGAGGAGGGGGAGAGGGAAACTAGCGAGAGAACGGAGTGGCGTAACATGGATGGAGGAGGGGGAGAGGGAAACTGGAGAGAGAACGGAGTGGCGTAACATGGATGGAGGAGGGAAACTGGCGAGAGAACGGAGTGGCGCAACATGGATGGAGGAGGGGAGAGGGAAACTGGAGAGAGAACGGAGTGGCGTAACATGGATGGAGGAGCGGGAAACTGGAGAGAGAACGGAATGGCGTAACATGGATGGAGGAGGGAAACTGGCGAGAGAACGGAGTGGCGTAACATGGATGGAGGAGGGAAACTGGCGAGAGAACGGGAATGGCGTAACATGGATGGAGGAGGGGGAGAGGGAAACTGGCGAGAGAACGGAGTGGCGTAACATGGATGGAGGAGGGAAACTGGCGAGAGAACGGAATGGCGCAACATGGATGGAGGACGGAAACTGGCGAGAGAACGGAATGGCGCAACATGGATGGAGGAGCGGGAGAGGGAAACTGGCGAGAGAATGGAGTGGCGTAACATGGATGGAGGAGGGGAGAGGGAAACTGGCGAGAGAATGGAATGGCGTAACATGGATGGAGGAGGGGGAGAGGGAAACTGGCGAGAGAATGGAGTGGCGTAACATGGATGGAGGAGGGGAGAGGGAAACTGGCGAGAGAACAGAATGGCGTAACATGGATGGAGGAGGAAAACTGGCGAGAGAACGGAATGGCGCAACATGGATGGAGGAGGGGGAGAGGGAAACTGGCGAGAGAACGGAGTGGCGCAACATGGATGGAGGAGGGAAACTGGCGAGAGAACGGAGTGGCGCAACATGGATGGAGGAGGGGGAGAGGGAAACTGGCGAGAGAACGGAGTGGCGCAACATGGATGGAGGAGGGAAACTGGCGAGAGAACGGAGTGGCGCAACATGGATGGAGGACGGAAACTGGCGAGAGAACGGAATGGCGTAACATGGATGGAGGAGCGGGAGAGGGAAACTGGCGAGAGAACGGAATGGCGTAACATGGATGGAGGAGCGGGAGAGGGAAACTGGCGAGAGAACGGAGTGGCGTAACATGGATGGAGGAGGGGGAGAGGGAAACTGGCGAGAGAACGGAGTGGCGTAACATGGATGGAGGAGGGGGAGAGGGAAACTGGCGAGAGAACGGAGTGGCGTAACATGGATGGAGGAGGGAAACTGGCGAGAGAACAGAATGGCGCAACATGGATGGAGGTGCGGGAAACTGGCAAGAGAACGGAGTGGCGTAACATGGATGGAGGAGGGGGAGAGGGAAACTGGCGAGAGAATGGAGTGGCGTAACATGGCTGGAGGAGGGAAACTGGCGAGAGAACGGAATGGCGTAACATGGATGGAGGAGGAAAACTGGCGAGAGAACGGAGTGGTGTAACATGGATGGAGGAGGGAAACTGGCGAGAGAACGGGAATGGCGTAACATGGATGGAGGAGGGGGAGAGGGAAACTGGCGAGAGAACGGAATGGCGTAACATGGATGGAGGAGGGGGAGAGGGAAACTAGCGAGAGAACGGAGTGGCGCAACATGGATGGAGGAGGGGAGAGGGAAACTGGAGAGAGAACGGAGTGGCGTAACATGGATGGAGGAGCGGGAAACTGGAGAGAGAACGGAATGGCGTAACATGGATGGAGGAGGGAAACTGGCGAGAGAACGGGAATGGCGTAACATGGATGGAGGAGGGGGAGAGGGAAACTGGCGAGAGAACGGAGTGGCGTAACATGGATGGAGGAGGGAAACTGGCGAGAGAACGGGAATGGCGTAACATGGATGGAGGAGGGGGAGAGGGAAACTGGCGAGAGAACGGAGTGGCGTAACATGGATGGAGGAGGGAAACTGGCGAGAGAACGGAGTGGCGTAACATGGATGGAGGACGGAAACTGGCGAGAGAACGGAATGGCGCAACATGGATGGAGGAGCGGGAGAGGGAAACTGGCGAGAGAATGGAGTGGCGTAACATGGATGGAGGAGGGGAGAGGGAAACTGGCGAGAGAATGGAATGGCGTAACATGGATGGAGGAGGGGGAGAGGGAAACTGGCGAGAGAACGGAGTGGCGTAACATGGATGGAGGAGGGGAGAGGGAAACTGGCGAGAGAACAGAATGGCGTAACATGGATGGAGGAGGGAAACTGGCGAGAGAACGGAATGGCGCAACATGGATGGAGGAGGGGGAGAGGGAAACTGGCGAGAGAACGGAGTGGCGCAACATGGATGGAGGAGGGAAACTGGCGAGAGAACGGAGTGGCGCAACATGGATGGAGGAGGGGGAGAGGGAAACTGGCGAGAGAACGGAGTGGCGTAACATGGATGGAGGAGGGGAGAGGGAAACTGGCGAGAGAATGGAGTGGCGTAACATGGATGGAGGAGGGGAGAGGGAAACTGGCGAGAGAACAGAATGGCGTAACATGGATGGAGGAGGGAAACTGGCGAGAGAACGGAATGGCGCAACATGGATGGAGGAGCGGGAGAGGGAAACTGGCGAGAGAATGGAGTGGCGTAACATGGATGGAGGAGGGGAGAGGGAAACTGGCGAGAGAACAGAATGGCGTAACATGGATGGAGGAGGGAAACTGGCGAGAGAACGGAGTGGCGCAACATGGATGGAGGAGGGGGAGAGGGAAACTGGCGAGAGAACGGAGTGGCGCAACATGGATGGAGGAGGGAAACTGGCGAGAGAACGGAGTGGCGCAACATGGATGGAGGAGGGGGAGAGGGAAACTGGCGAGAGAACGGAGTGGCGCAACATGGATGGAGGAGGGAAACTGGCGAGAGAACAGAGTGGCGCAACATGGATGGAGGACGGAAACTGGCGAGAGAACGGAATGGCGTAACATGGATGGAGGAGCGGGAGAGGGAAACTGGCGAGAGAACGGAATGGCGTAACATGGATGGAGGAGCGGGAGAGGGAAACTGGCGAGAGAACGGAGTGGCGTAACATGGATGGAGGAGGGGGAGAGGGAAACTGGCGAGAGAACGGAGTGGCGTAACATGGATGGAGGAGGGAAACTGGCGAGAGAACGGAGTGGCGTAACATGGATGGAGGAGGGAAACTGGCGAGAGAACAGAATGGCGCAACATGGATGGAGGTGCGGGAAACTGGCAAGAGAACGGAGTGGCGTAACATGGATGGAGGAGGGGGAGAGGGAAACTGGCGAGAGAATGGAATGGCGTAACATGGATGGAGGAGGGGGAGAGGGAAACTGGCGAGAGAATGGAGTGGCGTAACATGGCTGGAGGAGGGAAACTGGCGAGAGAACGGAATGGCGTAACATGGATGGAGGAGGGAAACTGGCGAGAGAACGGAGTGGTGTAACATGGATGGAGGAGGGAAACTGGCGAGAGAACGGAATGGCGTAACATGGATGGAGGAGGGAAACTGGCGAGAGAACGGGAATGGCGTAACATGGATGGAGGAGGGGGAGAGGGAAACTGGCGAGAGAACGGAATGGCGTAACATGGATGGAGGAGGGGGAGAGGGAAACTAGCGAGAGAACGGAGTGGCGTAACATGGATGGAGGAGGGGGAGAGGGAAACTGGAGAGAGAACGGAGTGGCGTAACATGGATGGAGGAGGGAAACTGGCGAGAGAACGGAGTGGCGCAACATGGATGGAGGAGGGGAGAGGCAAACTGGAGAGAGAACGGAGTGGCGTAACATGGATGGAGGAGCGGGAAACTGGAGAGAGAACGGAATGGCGTAACATGGATGGAGGAGGGAAACTGGCGAGAGAACGGAGTGGCGTAACATGGATGGAGGAGGGAAACTGGCGAGAGAACAGGAATGGCGTAACATGGATGGAGGAGGGGGAGAGGGAAACTGGCGAGAGAACGGAGTGGCGTAACATGGATGGAGGAGGGAAACTGGCGAGAGAACGGAGTGGCGTAACATGGATGGAGGAGGGAAACTGGCGAGAGAACAGAATGGCGCAACATGGATGGAGGTGCGGGAAACTGGCAAGAGAACGGAGTGGCGTAACATGGATGGAGGAGGGAAACTGGCGAGAGAACGGAATGGCGTAACATGGATGGAGGAGGGAAACTGGCGAGAGAACGGGAATGGCGTAACATGGATGGAGGAGGGAAACTGGCGAGAGAACGGAATGGCGTAACATGGATGGAGGAGGGAAACTGGCGAGAGAACGGAATGGCGTAACATGGATGGAGGAGGGGAGAGGGAAACTGGAGAGAGAACGGAGTGGCGTAACATGGATGGAGGAGCGGGAAACTGGAGAGAGAACGGAATGGCGTAACATGGATGGAGGAGGGAAACTGGCGAGAGAACGGAATGGCGTAACATGGATGGAGGAGGGAAACTGGCGAGAGAACGGAGTGGCGTAACATGGATGGAGGAGGGAAACTGGCGAGAGAACGGAGTGGCGCAACATGGATGGAGGAGGGGGAGAGGGAAACTGGCGAGAGAATGGAATGGCGTAACATGGATGGAGGAGGGGAGAGGGAAACTGGAGAGAGAACGGAGTGGCGTAACATGGATGGAGGAGCGGGAAACTGGAGAGAGAACGGAATGGCGTAAAATGGATGGAGGAGGGAAACTGGCGAGAGAACGGGAATGGCGTAACATGGATGGAGGAGGGGAGAGGGAAACTGGCGAGAGAACGGAATGGCGTAACATGGATGGAGGAGCGGGAGAGGGAAACTGGCGAGAGAATGGAGTGGCGTAACATGGATGGAGGAGGGGGAGAGGGAAACTGGCGAGAGAATGGAATGGCGTAACATGGATGGAGGAGGGGAGAGGGAAACTGGCGAGAGAACGGAATGGCGCAACATGGATGGAGGTGCGGGAAACTGGCGAGAGAACGGAGTGGCGTAACATGGATGGAGGAGGGAAACTGGCGAGAGAACGGAGTGGCGCAACATGGATGGAGGAGGGGGAGAGGGAAACTGGCGAGAGAATGGAATGGCGTAACATGGATGGAGGAGGGAAACTGGCGAGAGAACGGGAATGGCGTAACATGGATGGAGGAGGGGGAGAGGGAAACTGGCGAGAGAACGGAGTGGCGTAACATGGATGGAGGAGGGAAACTGGCGAGAGAGAACGGAGTGGCGTAACATGGATGGAGGAGGGAAACTGGCGAGAGAACAGAATGGCGCAACATGGATGGAGGTGCGGGAAACTGGCGAGAGAACGGAGTGGCGTAACATGGATGGAGGAGGGAAACTGGCGAGAGAACGGAGTGGCGCAACATGGATGGAGGAGGGGGAGAGGGAAACTGGCGAGAGAATGGAATGGCGTAACATGGATGGAGGAGGGGAGAGGGAAACTGGAGAGAGAACGGAGTGGCGTAACATGGATGGAGGAGCGGGAAACTGGCGAGAGAACGGAGTGGCGTAACATGGATGGAGGAGGGAAACTGGCGAGAGAACGGAGTGGCGTAACATGGATGGAGGAGGGAAACTGGCGAGAGAACAGAATGGCGCAACATGGATGGAGGTGCGGGAAACTGGCGAGAGAACGGAGTGGCGTAACATGGATGGAGGAGGGAAACTGGCGAGAGAACGGAGTGGCGCAACATGGATGGAGGAGGGGGAGAGGGAAACTGGCGAGAGAATGGAATGGCGTAACATGGATGGAGGAGGGAAACTGGCGAGAGAACGGGAATGGCGTAACATGGATGGAGGAGGGGGAGAGGGAAACTGGCGAGAGAACGGAGTGGCGTAACATGGATGGAGGAGGGAAACTGGCGAGAGAACGGAGTGGCGTAACATGGATGGAGGAGGGAAACTGGCGAGAGAACAGAATGGCGCAACATGGATGGAGGTGCGGGAAACTGGCGAGAGAACGGAGTGGCGTAACATGGATGGAGGAGGGAAACTGGCGAGAGAACGGAGTGGCGCAACATGGATGGAGGAGGGGGAGAGGGAAACTGGCGAGAGAATGGAATGGCGTAACATGGATGGAGGAGGGGAGAGGGAAACTGGAGAGAGAACGGAGTGGCGTAACATGGATGGAGGAGCGGGAAACTGGAGAGAGAACGGAATGGCGTAAAATGGATGGAGGAGGGAAACTGGCGAGAGAACGGGAATGGCGTAACATGGATGGAGGAGGGGGAGAGGGAAACTGGCGAGAGAACGGAATGGCGTAACATGGATGGAGGAGCGGGAGAGGGAAACTGGCGAGAGAATGGAGTGGCGTAACATGGATGGAGGAGGGGGAGAGGGAAACTGGCGAGAGAATGGAATGGCGTAACATGGATGGAGGAGGGGAGAGGGAAACTGGCGAGAGAACGGAATGGCGTAACATGGATGGAGGAGGGGGAGAGGGAAACTGGCGAGAGAATGGAGTGGCGTAACATGGATGGAGGAGGGGGAGAGGGAAACTGGCGAGAGAACGGAATGGCGTAACATGGATGGAGGAGGGAAACTGGCGAGAGAACGGAATGGCGTAACATAAATGGAGGAGCGGGAGAGGGAAACTGGCGAGAGAATGGAGTGGCATAACATGGATGGAGGAGGGGGAGAGGGAAACTGGCGAGAGAATGGAGTGGCGTAACATGGATGGAGGAGGGGGAGAGGGAAACTGGCGAGAGAATGGAATGGCGTAACATGGATGGAGGAGGGGAGAGGGAAACTGGCGAGAGAACGGAATGGCGTAACATGGATGGAGGAGGGGGAGAGGGAAACTGGCGAGAGAACGGAATGGCGTAACATGGATGGAGGAGGGGGAGAGGGAAACTGGCGAGAGAATGGAGTGGCGTAACATGGATGGAGGAGGGGGAGAGGGAAACTGGCGAGAGAACGGAATGGCGTAACATGGATGGAGGAGCGGGAGAGGGAAACTAGCGAGAGAATGGAGTGGCGTAACATGGATGGAGGAGGGGGAGAGGGAAACTGGAGAGAGAATGGAGTGGCGTAACATGGATGGAGGAGCGGGAGAGGGAAACTAGCGAGAGAATGGAGTGGCGTAACATGGATGGAGGAGGGGGAGAGGGAAACTGGAGAGAGAACGGAGTGGCGTAACATGGATGGAGGAGGGAAACTGGCGAGAGAACGGAGTGGCGCAACATGGATGGAGGAGGGGAGAGGGAAACTGGAGAGAGAACGGAGTGGCGTAACATGGATGGAGGAGCGGGAAACTGGAGAGAGAACGGAATGGCGTAACATGGATGGAGGAGGGAAACTGGCGAGAGAATGGAATGGCGTAACATGGATGGAGGAGGGGAGAGGGAAACTGGAGAGAGAACGGAATGGCGTAACATGGATGGAGGAGGGAAACTGGAGAGAGAACGGAATGGCGTAACATGGATGGAGGAGGGAAACTGGCGAGAGAACGGAGTGGCGTAACATGGATGGAGGAGGGAAACTGGCGAGAGAACGGGAATGGCGTAACATGGATGGAGGAGGGGGAGAGGGAAACTGGCGAGAGAACGGAATGGCGTAACATGGATGGAGGAGGGGGAGAGGGAAACTGGAGAGAGAACGGAGTGGCGTAACATGGATGGAGGAGGGAAACTGGCGAGAGAACGGAGTGGCGCAACATGGATGGAGGAGGGGGAGAGGGAAACTGGCGAGAGAATGGAATGGCGTAACATGGATGGAGGAGGGGAGAGGGAAACTGGAGAGAGAACGGAGTGGCGTAACATGGATGGAGGAGCGGGAAACTGGAGAGAGAACGGAATGGCGTAAAATGGATGGAGGAGGGAAACTGGCGAGAGAACGGAATGGCGTAACATGGATGGAGGAGGGGGAGAGGGAAACTGGCGAGAGAACGGAATGGCGTAACATGGATGGAGGAGGGAAACTGGAGAGAGAACGGAGTGGCGTAACATGGATGGAGGAGGGAAACTGGCGAGAGAACGGGAATGGCGTAACATGGATGGAGGAGGGGGAGAGGGAAACTGGCGAGAGAACGGAATGGCGTAACATGGATGGAGGAGCGGGAGAGGGAAACTGGCGAGAGAATGGAGTGGCGTAACATGGATGGAGGAGGGGAGAGGGAAACTGGCGAGAGAATGGAATGGCGTAACATGGATGGAGGAGGGAAACTGGCGAGAGAACGGAGTGGCGTAACATGGATGGAGGAGGGGAGAGGGAAACTGGCGAGAGAACGGAATGGCGTAACATGGATGGAGGAGGGGGAGAGGGAAACTGGCGAGAGAATGGAGTGGCGTAACATGGATGGAGGAGGGGGAGAGGGAAACTGGCGAGAGAACGGAATGGCGTAACATGGATGGAGGAGGGAAACTGGCGAGAGAACGGAATGGCGTAACATGGATGGAGGAGGGGGAGAGGGAAACTGGCGAGAGAACGGAGTGGCGTAACATGGATGGAGGAGCGGGAGAGGGAAACTGGCGAGAGAATGGAGTGGCATAACATGGATGGAGGAGGGGGAGAGGGAAACTGGCGAGAGAATGGAGTGGCGTAACATGGATGGAGGAGCGGGAGAGGGAAACTGGCGAGAGAATGGAGTGGCGTAACATGGATGGAGGAGGGGGAGAGGGAAACTGGCGAGAGAATGGAGTGGCGTAACATGGATGGAGGAGCGGGAAACTGGCGAGAGAACGGAATGGCGTAACATGGATGGAGGAGGGGGAGAGGGAAACTGGCGAGAGAACGGAGTGGCGTAACATGGATGGAGGAGCGGGAGAGGGAAACTGGCAAGAGAATGGAGTGGCGTAACATGGATGGAGGAGGGGAGAGGGAAACTGGCGAGAGAACGGAGTGGCGTAACATGGATGGAGGAGGGGGAGAGGGAAACTGGCGAGAGAACGGAATGGCGTAACATGGATGGAGGAGGGAAACTGGCGAGAGAACGGAGTGGCGTAACATGGATGGAGGAGGGAAACTGGCGAGAGAATGGAGTGGCGTAACATGGATGGAGGAGGGGGAGAGGGAAACTGGTGAGAGAACGGAGTGGCGTAACATGGATGGAGGAGGGGGAGAGGGAAACTGGCGAGAGAACACAGACGATATAACAGGGATGGAGGAGCCCGAAGGCGGAGCTCTTTTTGCGTCACCCCAGCGTCTTTGTTCTCACGCACAGTTGGGTCGCTTGGCCCGGTTTCCACACACAAACCACGAAAACGCAGGAACTCGGGGCAGAAAAATGGCGGCAGATGCTCTGGACTGACGAGTCAGAATGGGAAATATTTGGCTGTAGCAGGGGAAGTTTTTTTTTGGGGGGGGGGCTGGAGAGCGGCACAATAATCAGTGTCTGCAGCCAACTGTGAAGCATGGTGGAGGTTCCTCCCAAGTTTGCGGGCTGCATTTACCATACTATAATACCTTCAGGGTGCGATTGGCTCACATATTATTCTGCAGCAGGACAACCCCCCAAAACATCCAACCAATGCCATGAAGAACTATCTTCAGTGTGAGGAAGGAGGAGGAGTCGGAGGAGTCCTGGAAGGGATGGTTTGGCCCCCGCAGAGCCCTGATCTCACCATCATGGAATCTGTCTGGGATGAAGGATTGAAGGCGGCCGACATCCACAGATCTGTGCCGAGTTCTCCAAGATGTACAGAGAACAACCTACCCGCCATACAATCAATCTACCCGCCATAGAACAACCTACCCACCATAGAAAAACCTACCCACTGCCATAGAACAACCTACCCACCATAGAACAACCTACCCACCATAGAACAACCTACCAACCATAGAACAACCTACCCACCATAGAACAACTTACCCGCTGCCATAGAACCTACCCGCCATACAATCAATCTACCCGCCATAGAAAAACCTACCCACTGCCATAGAACAACCTACCCACTGCCATAGAACAACCTACCCACCATAGAAAAACCTACCCACTGCCATAGAACAACCTACCCACCATAGAACAACCTACCCACCATAGAACAACCTACCAACCATAGAACAACCTACCCACCATAGAACAACTTACCCGCTGCCATAGAACCTACCCGCCATACAATCAATCTACCCGCCATAGAAAAACCTACCCACTGCCATAGAACAACCTACCCACTGCCAAAGAACAACCTACCCACCATAGAACAACCTACCCACCATAGAAAAACCTACCCACTGCCATAGAACAACCTACCCACCATAGAACAACCTACCCACCATAGAACAACCTACCAACCATAGAACAACCTACCCACCATAGAACAACTTACCCGCTGCCATAGAACCTACCCGCCATACAATCAATCTACCCGCCATAGAAAAACCTACCCACTGCCATAAAACAACCTACCCACTGCCATAGAACAACCTACCCACTGCCATAGAACAACCTACCCACTGCCATAGAACAACCTACCCACCATAGAACAACCTACCAACCATAGAACAACCTACCAACCATAGAACAACCTACCCACCATAGAACAACCTACCCACCATAGAACAACCTACCCACCATAGATAAACCTACCCACCATAGAACAACCTACCCACCATAGATAAACCTACCCACCATAGAACAACCTACCCACCATAGAACAACCTACCCGCCATAGATAAACCTACCCACCATAGAACAACCTACCCGCCATAGAACAACCTACCAACCATAAAACAACCTACCCACCATAGAACAACCTACCCACCATAGATAAACCTACCCACCATAGAACAACCTACCCGCCATAGAAAAACCTACCCACTTACCATAGAACAAGCTACCCACCATAGAACAACCTACCCGACATAGAACAACCTACCCACCATAGAACAACCTACCCGCCAAAGAAAAACCTACCCACTTACCATAGACCAACCTACCCGACATAGAACAACCTACCCACTGCCATAGAACAACCTACCCACCATAGAACAACCTACCCGCTATAGAAAAACCTACCCACTTACCATAGAACAACCTACCCACCATAGAACAACCTACCCGACATAGAACAACCTACCCACTGCCATAGAACAACCTACCCACCATAGAACAACCTACCCGACATAGAACAACCTACCCACTGTCATAGAACAACCTACCCACTGCCATAGAACAACCTACCCACTGCCATAGAACAACCTACCCACCATAGAACAACCTACCAACCATAGAACAACCTACCAACCATAGAACAACCTACCCACCATAGAACAACCTACCCACCATAGAACAACCTACCCACCATAGAACAACCTACCCACCATAGAACAACCTACCCACCATAGATAAACCTACCCACCATAGAACAACCTACCCACCATAGATAAACCTACCCACCATAGAACAACCTACCCACCATAGAACAACCTACCCGCCATAGATAAACCTACCCACCATAGAACAACCTACCCGCCATAGAACAACCTACCAACCATAAAACAACCTACCCACCATAGAAACAACCTACCCACCATAGATAAACCTACCCACCATAGAACAACCTACCCGCCATAGAAAAACCTACCCACTTACCATAGAACAAGCTACCCACCATAGAACAACCTACCCGACATAGAACAACCTACCCACCATAGAACAACCTACCCGCCAAAGAAAAACCTACCCACTTACCATAGACCAACCTACCCGACATAGAACAACCTACCCACTGCCATAGAACAACCTACCCACCATAGAACAACCTACCCGCTATAGAAAAACCTACCCACTTACCATAGAACAACCTACCCACCATAGAACAACCTACCCGACATAGAACAACCTACCCGACATAGAACAACCTACCCACTGTCATAGAACAACCTACCCGACATAGAACAACCTACCCACTGTCATAGAACAACCTACCCACTGTCATAGAACAACCTACCCACCATAGAACAACCTACCCGCCATAGAACAACCTACCCACCATAGAACAACCTACCCGCCATAGAACAACCTACCCACTGTCATAGAACAACCTACCCACTGTCATAGAACAACCTACCCGCCATAGAACAACCTACCTGCTGAGATCCTTCACGCACTGGGCCAGATTCTCATAGAATTCCGGCGGCGTAGCGTAAGCCATTTACACTACGCCGCCGCATCGTACTAGAGCAAGTGCTTTATTCTCTATGCACTTGCTCCGTAGTTTTCGCCGGCGTCGCGTAAATCCCCCAGCGTAAACCCGCGCAATTCAAATGAGGCGGCTTGTATTTAAATTAAGCGCGCCCCCGCGTCGAACGAACTGCGCATGCGCCGGCCGGGGAAAAAGCCCAGTGCGCATGCTCCAGCTCACGTCGGAAAGCGTCGTTGAAACCGACGTCAAAACGACGTGAGCGTCATTTACGCAACTCCCTATTCGCGAACGAGTTAGTAAAACGACGTAAGCGACGGAAAAAGCCGACGCTGACCCAACGCCATACTTAACATGGCGTCCGACGGAACTGCGTAAGGTTACTCCACATAGAAGCTGGGGTAACCTTACGCGAACGAAAACGACGTACGTGACGACGGGGCGGCGTAAAAGCGATCGGGAATCGGCGTAGTAGCCTCATTTGCATAGGCAAAATGTTTTACAGGGAAACCTCGGATTACGAGGATAATCCCTTCCAGGAGAATGCTTGCAATCCAAAGCACTCTCATATCAAAAGCCAGTTTCCCCATTGAAGTCAATGGAAACTAAAATAATAAATTCCACATTGACTGCAATACCACATGTGGCCAGAGGTGGGGGGGGGGGTGTCGGAGAGCCTCGGAAACACTCGGAAAGTCCCGGGGAACAGCTCGGCTGACCTCAGAAACACCCAGGAATGGAGTATTTCTGAATGGCTTCAGCATCCCCACACCTCAGGCCAAATGCGGTACTGCGCACCCCATTAGCTGGAATTCTGATTGTATTGCGAGACGACACTCAGAATTAAAAAACAAGTTGCCGTTCCACTATAAATTGTTCTATTATTCTCATTGCTGTCCTATAGGAGATGTACACACACATATATATATATCTCTATTTATTGGTGCTCATCATTTACATATATATGGAGGACGTACATTATACAGTATACAGGACGGGGGGGTCATCATATATTCTCATCGCTCTGTCCAATGGGAGACGAGGACACACAGTATATATTCTGTATACCGGATCGGTGGGTCGTCTCTCAGTCCACAATCAGCTTCTTATTGTGTGTCAGCAGCTTCACCCGTCCCAGGTGTCTCTGGATCTTCTCCGCCAGGCTCTCCCCGGGGGTCTGCGGCTCGCTTAGGTCCCTGCGGAGGAGAACCTGTGAGACCGTGTCCCCAGCGCTGTCAGGTGATGTACGGGTCACCTACACTCAGGGCCGCCATCAGGAATTATGGGGCCCCTTACACAGCTTCAGGCATGGACCCCCTTGGGGGGGGGGACTGGTGCTGCCACCTCAAAAAAAATTATATATATATAAAAAAAAGGGGAGAAACCGTCTAGATCCTTTAATAATATATATACATACATATATATATATATATAAAAACCATTAAAAAAAAAAAAGTAAAAAAAAAAAATGAATAAAAAAAATGAAAAAAAAATAAATAAAAAAAGTAAAATGTTTTTTTTTTTTATAAAAAAAGAATAGTTGCCATCTAGGGACCTCCGGGCCCCTTACAGATGTACTGCCTGTACCCCCCCCTGACTACAATATTCAGGTTAGGAGATGCCGGGACCTTCTCCACCCAGTAGACCCCTCTGGGGCTTCACCATCTAATGTGGTTATAAAACCAAGACACCCCCATACACCCCAATACTCACACACAGGGGATCAGACACCCCCATACACCCCAATACTCACACACAGGGGATCAGACACCCCCATACACCCCAATACTCACACACAGGGGATCAGACACCCCCCATACACCCCAATACTCACACACAGGGGATCATACACCCCCCATACACCCCAATACTCACACACAGGGGATCATACACCCTCCATACACACCAATACTCACACACAGGGGATCAGACACCCCCCATACACCCCAATACTCACACACAGGGGATCATACACCCCCCATACACCCCAATACTCACACACAGGGGATCATACACCCCCCATACACCCCAATACTCACACACAGGGGATCATACACCCCCCATACACCCCAATACTTACACACAGGGGATCATACACCCTCCATACGCACCAATACTCACACACAGGGGATCAGACACCCCCCATACACCCCAATACTCACACACAGGGGATCATACACCCCCCATACACCCCAATACTCACACACAGGGGATCATACACCCCCCATACACCCCAATACTCACACACAGGGGATCATACACCCCCCATACACCCCAATACTCACACACAGGGGATCATACACCCTCCATACACACCAATACTCACACACAGGGGATCAGACACCCCCCATACACCCCAATACTCACACACAGGGGATCATACACCCCCCATACACCCCAATACTCACACACAGGGGATCATACACCCTCCATACACACCAATACTCACACACAGGGGATCAGACACCCCCATACTCACACACGAGGGATCAGAGACCCCCATACACCCCAATACTCACACACAGGGGATCAGACACACCCATACTCACACACGAGGGATCAGAGACCCCCATACACCCCAATACTCACACACAGGGGATCATACACCCCCATACACCCCGATACTCACACACAGGGGATCAGACACCCCAATACTCACACACAGGGGACCAGACACCCCCATACACCCCGATACTCACACACAGGGGATCAGACACCCCAATACTCACACACGGGGGACCAGACACCCCAAAACACACACGGGGGACCAGACACCCCCATACACCCCAATACTCACACGGGGGACCAGACACCCCCATACTCACACACAGGGGATCAGACACCCCAATACTCACACACGGGGGACCATACACCCCCATACTCACACGGGGGACCAGACACCCCCATACACCCCGATACACACAGGGGATCAGACATCCCCATACACCCCGATACTCACACACAGGGGATCAGACACCCCCATACACCCCAATACTCACACACGGGGGATCAGACACCCCCATACACCCCAATACTCACACACATGGGATCAGACACCCCAATATTCACACACAGGGGATCAGACACCCCCCCCATACACCCCAATACTCACACACATGGGATCAGACACCCCAATATTCACACACAGGGGATCAGACACCCCCCATACACCCCAATACTCACACACATGGGATCAGACACCCCCCATACACCCCAATACTCACACACAGGGGATCAGACACCCCCATACACCCCAATACTCACACACAGGGGACCAGACACCCCCATACACCCCAATACTCACACACAGGGGATTAGACACCCCCATACACCCCAATACTCACACACAGGGGATCAGACACCCCAATACTCACATGTCACCCCGACCGCCATCTTGTATCAGTGCGAATTCAGCTCTCAGCATTTCTGGTGTCAGGGACACGCGGCCCGGGACCTCCTCCGCCTCCCTGAGGAAACACAAATCCCGGGAAATGTCAGGAGCCGAGGAGAATCTTTATCTGGGAACTTCCCAACCAATCCTTTTCTTGGGCCCATTGAGGGGCGGAGAGGAATTCAGATACTATCGGGTTATACTGCCATCTACAGAAGGAAAATATAGAATATGAAAAAATAAAAATTGTGGGCTTGCCAAGGATAGCTCCTCCTATTCCCAGCATCCCTCAGTTTTTACCAAAGGATAAACACAGAGGAGGGGGACCGCTGTCCCTCAATGCACCCCAAGAGACCCCGAGTACGGCCAGCCCGGCGGGGTCAGAGTACGGCCAGCCCCAGGAAACTAACAAAGCATGCTGGGAGGGAGGAGGAGGGGATATCCCTAAAAAATGTTTATTGTTTGGCAGTGTCCCCTCTTCCAGTAGATGGCAGTATAACCCGACAGTACAGAATTCCTGTGTCCCTCAATGGCCAAAAAAGGAAATATAATACTATACAATACAAGGGGAGTGAAGACACACAATATTACCAAAAGTATTGGGACGCCGGCCTTTACACACACATGAACTTTAATGGCCCCCCCAGTCTTAGTCCGGAGGGTTCAAAATTGAGTTGGCCCCGCCCTTTGGCTCCACCTCTTCTAGGAAGGCCGCCCACAAGGTTTAGGAGGGTGTCTGTGAGAATGTTTGACCTAAAGGCCCCCGCAGAGAGGGCAATATATACCCATACAGACCAGTGATACGGTATATACTCATATAGGCCATATGAGTATATACCGTATCTCCGGTCTGTATGAGTATATATTGCCCTCTCTGCGGGGGTCTTTAGGAGTATATACCGTATCTCCGGTCTGTATGGGTATATATTGCCCTCTCTGGGGGTCCTATAGGAGTATATACCGTATCTCCGGTCTGACCCGGAATAAGAGTTGTGACTCCAGTCTGCGGCTCAGGAAGTGATGAAGAGGCAGCCAGGAATTTTGTATTTTCAGATGTCAGACAGCTATGGCCGCTCCGTATTCATCACATGACAGGCACACTTGGTAATCCCAGAATGTGGTGACCCCGGAGTGATGAGCGTCCCCTGTGATCAGTACAATCCCCTCCCCCTCATGTCGGGATCCACAGACGGAGGATCAGAAGACGAATCTGTTGGTGACGTGGTGACGTCATTATGCGGAGTACCCACCTTGGCTCTAGGCTCTCCTTGTCCTCCTCCAGTAAGTGGCTGAGTGTGAGGGGAGCGTCTGTAGGGAGCAAATCCGAACTGAAGGGGTCACACCTGGGGACAGAAATGTAAGCAGCTGATTGGTGGATTGGGAGAAGCTGGGCGGTCTTCTCTGGCGCTCCACCCACATCACATTTTCAAGCCACACATCATAAATTAAAGGAGGTACATAAGAGGGAGACAGTGGGGGGGGGGGCAGAGAGTAAAGGGGGTACATAAGAGGGAGACAGTGGGGGGGGGCAGAGAGTAAAGGGGGTACATAAGAGGGAGACAGTGGGGGGGGGGGGCAGAGAGTAAAGGAGGTACATAAGAGGGAGACAGTGGGGGGGGGCAGAGAGTAAAGGGGGGTACATAAGAGGGAGACAGTGGGGGGGGGGCAGAGAGTAAAGGGGGTACATAAGAGGGAGACAGTAATGACACTGGGGGGGGGGCACAACCATCCCCACCATCATAGGGTGACACAGGCGGCACTCTAGTAGGGGCCCCTGGGGTCCACAGCTGAACGTGGGACTTGTCATTGCCGGCCTATGCTGTGCAAAGGTCTGAATCAGAGACAGGTGAGGTGACACTGGGTGGGTGGGGGTGGGGAGATGAGGGGCCCTTGATGTAGGCTGTATGGGGCCCCATGATTTCTAATTATTTTGATTTGTCCCTCCCTTCAGATACTCGGGGGTCCCGGGATCCGGTGATGATCTTACCAGCGCGGTCTGTGGCCCCCGGCACTGGGAAGGGACACAGAGAGGGCCACAGACGGGAACTTCTTCCAGCTCATCACTCCCCGGATGACTTCCTACCAACAATAAAGAGAGAAAAGTTGAAAATCTGAAGTGGACTCCGGCCCCCGGGGTCCCCCGACAACCTGACTCCATGTGTACCTCGCGGTTCAGGAACTTCCTCTGGGTGGTCCCGGCGGTGTCGCGGGGGGATGGGTACTTTGGCAGGGGGCACAGGTGATATTCCAGATCAATTTCTGAATACGGAAGAGGCCTCTTAAAGGCCACCAAACCAGGAGCCGGGTTCTACGGAAGACACAACATCAGTTACTGATCACATCGTATAGAGAGTCCGGCGACACCCCAACTCTAAAGAGTCCGCCGACACCCCAATTCTAGAGAGTCCGGCGACACCCCAATTCTAGAGAGTCCGCCGACACCCCAATTCTAGAGAGTCCGCCGACACCCCAACTCTAAAGAGTCCGGCGACACCCCAATTCTAGAGAGTCCGCCGACACCCCAATCCTAAAGAGTCCACCGACACTGCAATTCTAGAGAGTCCGCCGACACCCCAATTCTAGAGAGTCCGGCGACACCCCAATTCTAGAGAGTCCGCCGACACCCCAATTCTAGAGAGTCCGGCGACACCCCAATTCTAAAGAGTCCGCCGACACCCCAATTCTAGAGAGTCCATAGACACCCCAATTCTAGAGAGTCCGGCGACACCCCAATTCTAGAGAGTCCGCCGACACCCCAATTCTAGAGAGTCCGCCGACACCCCAACTCTAAAGAGTCCGGCGACACCCCAATTCTAGAGAGTCCGCCGACACCCCAATCCTAAAGAGTCCACCGACACTGCAATTCTAGAGAGTCCGCCGACACCCCAATTCTAGAGAGTCCGGCGACACCCCAATTCTAGAGAGTCCGCCGACACCCCAATTCTAGAGAGTCCGGCGACACCCCAATTCTAAAGAGTCCGCCGACACCCCAATTCTAGAGAGTCCATAGACACCCCAATTCTAGAGAGTCCATAGACACCCCAATTCTAGAGAGTCTGCCGACACCCCAATTCTAGAGAGTCCATAGACACCCCAATTCTAGAGAGTCTGCCGACACCCCAATTCTAGAGAGTCTGCCGACACCCCAATTCTAGAGAGTCTGCCGACACCCCAATTCTAGAGAGTCTGCCGACACCCCAATTCTAGAGAGTCTGCCGACACCCCAATTCTAGAGAGTCTGCCGACACCCCAATTCTAGAGAGTCTGCCGACACCCCAATTCTAGAGAGTCTGCCGACACCCCAATTCTAGAGAGTCTGCCGACACCCCAATTCTAGAGAGTCTGCCGACACCCCAATTCTAGAGAGTCTGCCGACACCCCAATTCTAAAGAGTCTGCCGACACCCCAATTCTAGAGAGTCTGCCGACACCCCAATTCTAGAGAGTCCATAGACACCCCAATTCTAGAGAGTCCATAGACACCCCAATTCTAGAGAGTCCATAGACACCCCAATTCTAGAGAGTCCATAGACACCCCAATTCTAGAGAGTCCATAGACACCCCAATTCTAGAGAGTCCATAGACACCCCAATTCTAGAGAGTCTGCCGACACCCCAATTCTAGAGAGTCTGCCGACACCCCAATTCTAGAGAGTCTATAGACACCCCAATTCTAGAGAGTCTATAGACACCCCAATTCTAGAGAGTCTGCCGACACCCCAATTCTAGAGAGTCTGCCGACACCCCAATTCTAGAGAGTCTGCCGACACCCCAATTCTAGAGAGTCCATAGACACCCCAATTCTAGAGAGTCCATAGACACCCCAATTCTAGAGAGTCCATAGACACCCCAATTCTTGAGAGAGTCCATAGACACCCCAATTCTAGAGAGTCCGCAGACACCCCAATTCTAGACAGTCCATAGACACCCCAATTCTAGAGAGTCCATAGACACCCCAATTCTAGAGAGTCCATAGACACCCCAATTCTAGAGAGTCCATAGACACCCCAATTCTAGAGAGTCCATAGACACCCCAATTCTAGAGAGTCCATAGACACCCCAATTCTAGAGAGTCCATAGACACCCCAATTCTAGAGAGGAAATCTGAAATCCAGGCAAGACCAATCATTGATCATTTCTCTCACTCTACTCTCTCCTCCCATCAGTGCGCTCTTTGTTAGCAAATGACCACTACTGCACTGGTCACGTCATCCTGGGCCCGCCCACAGCCAGTGATTGGACATTAAAAAGAGAGGCAGAACAGTGATGAGTTCTCATTAAGCTCCTTACAAAGCTCAAAAAATAATAAAAGATAAATAGAGAATTGCATTAGAAGGTCCACCAACCCGATCTGCCTTCCATCTGTATGACCAAGCCCTCTCTGGGTGAAACGCGTCAGTTTAAGAAAGGTCGGGGCGAGGAGGGTCTAAAGCTAGGAAGGTCAGGGCGAGGAGGGTCGGGGCGAGGAGGGTCGGGGTGAAGAGGGTCGGGGTGAAGAGGGTCGGTCGGGACGAGGATGGTCGGGGCGGTCGGGGAAGGTCTGGGTTAAGGGGGTCGGGGCGAGGAGGGTCGGGGCAAAGAGGATCGGGGCGAGGAGGGTCGGGGCGAGGAGGGTCGGGGTGAAGAGGGTCGGTCGGGACGACGATGGTCAGGGCGGTCGGGGAAGGTCTGGGTGAGGAGGGTCGGGGCGAAGAGGGTCGGGGCGAGGAGAATCGGGGCGAGGAGGGTCGGGGTGAAGAGGGTCGGTCGGGACGACGATGGTCAGGGCGGTCGGGGAAGGTCTGGGTGAGGAGGGTCGGGGCGAAGAGGGTCGGGCCGAGGAGAATCGGGGCGAGGAGGGTCGGGGCGAGGAGGGTCGGTCGGGACGACGATGGTCGGGGCGGTCGGGGAAGGTCTGGGTGAGGAGGGTCGGGGCGAAGAGGGTCGGGCCGAGGAGAATCGGGGCGAGGAGGGTCGGGGCGAGGAGGGTCGGGGTGAAGAGGGTCAGTCGGGACGACGATGGTCGGGGCGGTCGGGGAAGGTCTGGGTGAGGAGGGTCGGGGCGAAGAGGGTCGGGCCGAGGAGAATCGGGGCGAGGAGGGTCGGGGCGAGGAGGGTCGGGGTGAAGAGGGTCAGTCGGGACGACGATGGTCGGGGCGGTCGGGGAAGGTCTGGGTGAGGAGGGTCGGGGCGAAGAGGGTCGGGCCGAGGAGAATCGGGGCGAGGAGAATCGGGGCGAGGAGAATCGGGGCGAGGAGGGTCAGGGCGAGGAGGGTCGGTGCAAGGAGGGTCGAGGAGGGTCGGGGCGAGGAGGGTCGGGCCGAGGAGAATCGGGGCGAGGAGGGTCGGTGCAAGGAGGGTCGGGGCGAGGAGGGTCGGGGCGGACCTTCTGTGTTCTTTGTCTAGAATCTCATTTCCTCAGCGCTGATGTCATCGGAGGGCAGACAATCCTTTTCCATGGGGAGTGGAGAGGAGCTCAGGGGAAGTCTATGGGACTAGGACTATAATGATAGATATTCTCCACTCACAAAGACATGCATGGGGTGGAAGTCGGGGGGGTCCAGCAGTCTCTCCGGGGGGCTCAGGGTGAGGTAGGTGATCCCGGAACATTCCTCTTCCCCAGTATCAGTCCTCGGACTAATCGCTGGCCCCGGGGTGGTGGGATCGGAGATCGGCACAAGTTCATCCTGCGGGCAGAGAAGAGGAAAAGCTGTACAGACATCGGAGGAGGAAGCCTTACAAGTCGGTGTGGCCCCTTACATTGTGCTGTGAGGGTAAATATTACCTCCGCCCCGCTCCTCAGGTGTTGTGGCAACTGTCGGGATTGGTAGGTGGAGGCTGAGAATGTACTGATCGGCTGATATCCCATCACTTTATAATGCTGAGGAACCTGATCAGAGGACAGAAGAGCGATCAATAATAGTGATCAGTGTGTACAGTGCAGTGTATATGATCGGTGACGACTTACCTTGAGGTCATAGAAGGGAAGTTTCACTTTCAGTTGCACAGCGGCTGGTTGCGGAGCGACTCCACAGAGACCTCCAAGAGTCTGGAGTGCAGCAAAAGAAGAGAGACCATTATCAGAGCACCGCCCTCCAATGATCCCAGGCCATTATTTGACCCTCCCCCCAGGAGCCTGCTTACACCCGCGGTGGTCCTCGGCCTCTCCCACTAGTCTGGGGGGACTGTGCGAAACAACTTTCCCAGTGAGAAGGGGAGAAGCCAGGGAACATCTATCCCCCGATGTCTCCTGTGACCCCGGAAGTGCAGGCCCGTCGGAACAGGACAGGCAAAACATGAAAGTTCTTGGGGCCCCCGAGCTGGCCTGGGGCCCCAGCAGAGCGCCAGCCCTTCCTATAAATGCTGCAGCCTGTAGCGTGGCCGAGCTCCTTTCCCGATTCCTCCTGCAGTCCGGCCGGGTACCGTAACCAGTACAGGAGATTCAGTTTCCTGTTCCCGGCCGGACTGACAGGAAGTGCTCACACTCAGTGCTCACTTCCTTTCAGTCCGGCCGGGAACAGCAAACTGAATCTTCTGCAGCACGGTATGCGGTAAGAGGGGGGGGTTAAAAAGAACATGGGGGGGAGCCGGGGAGGCAGTCAGAAGAAATACTAGCCGACTTTCGGCAGCAGCAGCTGTATGCGGCGGTATGCAGTAGGGAGGGGGGCAGCAGCTGTATGCGGCGGTATGCAGTAGGGAGGGGGGCAGCAGCTGTATGCGGCGGTATGCAGTAGGGATGGGGGCAGCAGTATGCGGGGTACGGAGAGTGCTTAAGAAGACATCTGGTGATGCCGCCTCCCATGGGGGGAGGCGACTTACTGGTGATGACTTCCTGTTTTGTGTAAATAAAAGCAGCCATGCTCAGCCCTGTGGTGGGCATTGATGGCAAGGATGGTAACTTGAGAACAGCTGTTGTAATGTCTCTTGATTGGTATGGCAGACCGAATGTATGGTGAGTGAACTTATTTTAGCTTAAACATGGCATTGTTTCATTTAAGATGGGGGATGTGCTTAAGAGCACAAGGCAAGATGGCGGTGTGCTTTGCACACCCCCAAATTGCCACGACAATAGTGACAGCAGATGTAAGTTCACTTTATACTATCATCCCACATCATCTAGGGATATCTGCTGTGAAACACTATCTAGACGCACTCTCTGATTTGTCCAAGATACAAAAGGATTATTTGATTGAGCTCCTTGAATATGCGGCCAGTCACAACTACTTCTGGTTTGATCACAATTACTACCGACAAATAAGAGGGGTCGCTATGGGTGCTAAATATGCACCTAGTTTGGCCAATTTGTTTATGGCTAAGTGGGAGGAGGATGTCGTCTTTAATGACCTGAGCCCATATATCAAATTATGGGCCAGGTATATTGACGACATCCTCCTCCTGTGGACTGGCACTAGACCCCAATTAGATGAATTTATTTCCTTTTTGAATCCCAATAACCGAGGCATTGTTCTTATACACGAAGCCAGCCAGAACTCGATTAACTTTCTTGACCTCACCATCGTAAAGAAAGAGGGAACATTTAAAACACCAACTTATTTTAAAAAGACAGATAGGAACGCCTACATACCAATAGGAAGTTGCCATCATAACAACTGGCTTAAATCTGTTCCTAGAAGTCAATTTATCAGGATGAGGAGAAACTGTACAACTTTAGACCATTATAAGACACAAGCTGGTGTTCTTGTTGATAGGTTGTTGAATGAATGAATGAATAAATGAAAACTTATATAGCGCGGCACATGCGAACTGAATCGCCTCTGGGCGCTTGTTGTTCCTGTCTCCTTTGATATCAAAAGAGAAAAGTCTTGACCTTTTTCCTGAATGCTAGGTGGTTCTCCTCCAACCGAATGCTGGTTGGTAAAGCGTTCCATAGTCTGGGACCTTGGATCGCGAATCTTCTTTCTCCTTTGGACTTGAAGTTGGCTTTCGGAACCTGGAGCAGGTTCTGATTCATGGATCGCAAAACGCGATTGGGATTATGCGCTTTTATTATTTCGCATAAATAAAGGGGGGCATTCCCATGGACACATCTATGCGTAAGACAGAGAGCTTTAAAAGCAATTCTGTCTTTGACTGGCAGCCAATGAAGGGCTCTCAGGATATGATCAGACAATGCTTGAAACCACCTTAGCAGAAGTGGGTGAAATAGACCGCTCTCAGCTTTTGGATTGTAGTGCTAAGACCAATCATGCGGGACCTACAGTCCCGTTTATCACTACATATTCCACCCAACACTATATGATTAAAAAAAAATCATAAAAAAAAGCATTGGCACATACTTGAGAATGATAGAATCTTAAAAAGATTCTTACCCCCAAACCCACAAGTGATTTTTAGGGGTGTACCCTCTTTGAGGGACAAAATAGCCCCTAATGTGGTGGACCCTCCGGTGAAAAAAGTCTCTTTTTTTCCAAAGAGGCATCGTAGGCTATCATCAATGCCGGAGGTGCCAGGTTTGTACGCTAAATAAAAAAAAAAAAAAAAAAAAAAAAAAAAAAACATCCTTTTTTTCAACCAGTACCTCTAGGGAGCATGAGATTGAACCTTTCATAACCTGTAGCTCTACTGGCATTGTTTATCTGCTGCAATGTCCTTGCGGGAAACAATACATTGGCAGGACCAAACGCTCAATGCAAGTCCGCTTGGGGGAACATATTACGAATATCAGATCAGGATTCTCTCAACATTCAGTGTCAGTTCACTACGATCAACACCATAGTCGAAACCCTGAAGGCACGATATTTTTGGGGATCGACAAATTCGATCCCCACTGGAGAGGCAGCTCTTTAGTTAGAGGACCCTCTAGACTTGAAATGTCCTGGATCTTTCCCGAGTCCGGACATATCTACCATATGGGTTAAATGTGGACACGGACGGTAATGCTTTCATAGATAACAGTTGATTTATTTATATTATTTATTGTTATTATAGTGTAAACCTGCTGTGATGTCTGGGTAGATCTGATAACCATTGAGTCCAATCAGTTCAGTCTGTTTGCTTTGCAGCAATTTCATATTATTGCACTGTCGAGCTTTAGATGGCCCATATCTCTAATCTTTCTAGTCACTTCGTATTTTTTTATTATTTTTTATCTTTGTTTTTCCATATTTTGTCCAATGCGGGTTTATACGCTGGGAGCCGGATCTCTGTCCCCGCAGTAGTTTCCAGCACAGATGCGTTTCCTTATTGGCTATATTCACTCATCACCAAGTGCGTATTTTGAATAATTTTATTCAATATATGGATTGTCAAGCAGCATTATGTCTTCATTGATATACACTATCCATATATAAAAGAATCCTTTTCTTTCGTTTTTTTTCTTTTCAACATATATGGAATGATTGTCCCTGCTTTTTATATATATATATAATTTTTTTTTTCCTCCATCAGTGGGTTAATGTTTGGTAGATGAGCAGTTGGTCATACCAACTCTATCTGCCATGCAACTCTCATATTCCATATTGTTTTTTTATTTTTTATTTTTTATTTTAAGGTTGATTCCTTTTTTTAGTAGTTATTAATCTCTGTTAACACACTACTGGCAAATGATCCCTTTTTCAAAATGGTCGATTACTGCCTGTGATCCCTGGACGTTGGTTTAGGGCGACCTTACTACAATGGGCGGTCTCAGATTTTAAGGCATCTGATGTGTAAATACATACTATTGGCAAGCGATCCCTCTTTAACCACTTCAGGCCCGCACTACAGTCGGATGACGGCAACATCGCGGGCCTGAATATCCAACATGCCGTCATTTGACGGCATGTCATTCAGGCGTTCCCAGCGCGCGCTGTAGAGCGCGCTGCGGGGAAGCCCTGTGTTGTCCGTGTCCCTTGGACACGGCCAATCACAGATCGCGGCGAACGGCCAATCAGAGTGGCCGTTTGCGATGCGATCTGTGGGCGAATGAGAGATGATCTCTCATAGATCATCTCTCATTGCCGTTTTACACAGAGACAGCGTCCTGTCTCTGGAGAGGAGGAGCCCGATCTGTGTTCCTTCCTACATAGGGACACAGATCGGTCACCCCCCCCCCAGTCACCCCCCCCCTCCCCCCACAGTTAGAACACACCTAGCATACACATTTAACCCCTTCCTCACCCCCTAGTGTTAACCCCTTCAATGTCAGTCACATTTATACAGTAATTAGTGCATTTTTATAGCACTGGTCGCAGTATAAATGTGAATGGCGCCAAAAATGTGTCAAAAGTGTCCGATGTGTCCGCCATAACGTCGCAGTACCAATAAAAATCGCAGATCGCCGCCATTTCTAGTAAAAAAAAAATAAATAAATAATAATTCTCTCCCCTATTTTGTAAGCGCTATAACTTTTGCGCAAACCAGTCGCTTATTGCGATTTTTTTTTTTTTTTTACCAAAAATATGTAGAGGAATACGTATCGCCCTAAGCTGAGAAAATTTTTTTTTTTTTTTTTTTAATTGGGATATTTATTATAACAACAAGTAAAAAATATTGTATTTTTCTTCAAAATTGTCGCACTTTTTTCTTTATAGCGCAAAAAATAAAAAATCGCACAGGCGATCAAATACCACCAAAAGAAAGCTCTACTTGTGGGGAAAAAAAGGACGTCAATTTTGTTTGGGAGCCACGTCGCACGACCGCGCAATTGTCAGTTAAAGCGATGCAGTGCCGCAAGCTGAAATTTTACCTGGGCAGGAGGGGGGTGTAAGTGCCCAGTATGCAAGTGGTTAAAGATGGTGGATCGCTATACATGATCCCCAGACATCAGAGAAGGGCGGTCTTAAGATGTTGCCAGCGAATTAAAAGGTGGCGAGTCAGCACGCCGCTCGTACCCCTGGAAGAAGTCTGCTATTGGACGAAACGGCGTAGGGAGGAACGGCGTGCTGACGTCACCATTGTTTTTATCCTCGCGACCATCCGGAAGGACGGGCGAATTGTGAGAGCCGGCCGGCTAACTATTTTATGCTCCTTTAAAGATTCGATATTTGTAAGTGCAATGAATTTTTTTTTATTAAATTTATTCAAAACGTTACTACTCTATGTCGGCATCCCCTTTCTTTTCTCCTTGGGCTACTTATTGGAAGTGATTGTTTTTGAGACCCAGCCGTTTGGGATTGAAATTGGAGATTTATACAGGAACCCATATCACCTTTGAAAACGTCATACGACGAAACGCGTCAGGTGACCAACACGTCAGCACGTACGCACGCCTAGTACGCCCAGCTACACAGCTGATCCACACGCCGCGCTACGGGTTAGCGAGTTACCGAGGACGGACACCACCACCCACGGATACACACTCCGGGTGCAACGGCGGACTCGTTTCCCTAGCAGCCCGGCTTAGGGGCAGGTGGACAGCTCAGATAGCTGAGGCTTACACTCGTACCATCTTAACTTTGTTTTGTTTTAAGTTTATTTTTTATTTCCATACATTTTTTAACCAGCCCAGGTGCCTCTGGGATTTTAAGTGGAAATGACCGCTTATAGCAGTTTTTTTTTTAAATAAATGCACCCAGTGCTTTTGGAAACATACTACACTAAGGGCCAGATTCAGGTAGATTGGCGCATCTTTGCTCTGGAGTAACGCATCTCATTTGGATCACTGGATCCGCCAGCCTAACTCTTCATGAATCTGGCCCAATGTGGATACTTCACTTTTTGTCTCTCTGAGTGACACCGGAAGTTCATCACTGCAAATAGCGTGAGGATAACCCTACAGCTGACAGCAGGTGCCACGCGGATAAAGGGAGCCGTGGAATAGTAATATCTAAGGTACCACCACCATCTGCCCTTAGCCCCTGGAGGGTGCCAACATCTGGTGAGTGGGGACCCACATGGGGAGCACTGAAGTCACGAAGCAGCATTTTAATAGGAAAATAACTGCACCAAGTCACCTATAGACTTTCACCCTCCATTTTTTATGTTATGGTCTGTAAATGATTTTCCTTATTTTGAAGTTTTTCATATACATATATATATATCATCAGAATCCCTGCTTAAGGGAGTCACATTGGATCCATATTTGATGTTTACGTGTGCTCTGATATATATTCCCCTCTAAGATCACAGTATTCATATTTTTCATCTAGTGGCCCGCACAGTGTCCTGTCGATACTGTAGATGACACTTGGGTTATACACGTTGGGAGATTATTGGTGATTTATCAGATCACCTGACATATATCACTGTTTGGGATTTGTCTTTGTTTTTTTTGCGTTGGTTTATTTTGAGTTTGGAGGAATCACTTAGTGTGGTCAACAGACCCACCACCTTGGACTACCAGGATTTATATTTGGCACACCAGTCATAAGTTGAACACTATCATTGGAAGGTATCCTTCCACTTACCTGCACAGAGTCCTGACCAAATCTTGGTTTTTGGCTTTCTTTATTTTGGGTACACATGGTCACTTTTTAGGAATCACTCCATACACATCAGTGGACACCACCTAGTGGTGGGAGTCTTCTTCAGCACTTATTAAAACAGGACATTCAGCCAGTCCATATTATTAAAGAGGTAACCTTAAAGGGTCACTAAAGTCAGGGATTTAAAAAAAAAAAAAAAATAACAAACATGTGATACTTACCTCCACTGTGCAGTTCGTTTTGCACAGAGTGGCCCCGAAAGCTGTCTTCTGGGGTCCCTCGGCGGCTGTCTGGGCTCCTCCTCGCAAAAGCTTTCCTTCTTCATGCGAGGGCGCTCGCACGGAGGAAAGCTTTTGCGAGCGCGCTCCCGTGATACAGCGGCGGCCATAGCCGCCGACTGTATCACTCGGCTCCGCCCCCCAGCGCGCCGCGTCATCCGCCCTGATTGACAGCAGCGCTAGCCAATGGCTGCGCTGCTATGAATCCGCCCAGCCTAGCCAATCAACGGCCAGGCTGGGAACCGAAGAGGACGACGTGGACGCGCCCGGGAGATTCGAACGGTCAGGTAAGTACAACGGGGGCTCGGGGGGGGGGGGGCGGTGCTGCTAGATGTTTTTTTACCTTCATGCATAGGATGCATGAAGGTAAAAAAACTTGTACCTTTACAACCCCTTTAACCACTTCCTGACCGCCCACCGCAGGTATACGTCGGCACTTTGAGGATGGATATCTCGGTAACGGCAGCAGCTGCTGCCACAACCGAGATATCCATCTCTTCTGTGGGCGGTCGGGTAAACGATAATGGCGGTCTCCGCGGCGGAATCGCCGTTATCGGTGGCGGACGAGCGTGTCCCCCCCTCCCGCTGCGCTCCCGCGCTCTCCGCCGCTTACCGGAGCCGTCGGTAGCGGCGGAGGCGATCGGGTGCGCTCGTCTGGTCAGCGGGGATGCGAGTGAGGGAAAAAATTTCCCTCGTCCATCCCCGTAGCTCTGCTGGGCGGAAGTGACGTCAAACGTCAGTTCCAAACAGCGTCTTAAAGAGACATTTTTTTTTAAATGTCATTTGAAAAATGACATTTAAAATTATTTTTTATTTTTTTGCATTTTAGCCTAAATATGAGATGTGAGGTCTTTTTGACCCCGGATCTCATATTTAAGAGGACCTGTCATGCTTTTTTCTATTACAAGGGATGTTTACATTTCTTGTAATAGGAATAAAAGTGATAATTTATATATGTTTTTATTTTAGTGTTAAAAATTGGTAAAATTAATACAAATAAATACGAAAACAAAAAAAACATTTTTTTAAATCGCCCCGTCCCGACGAGCTCGCGCGCAGAAGCGAACACATACGCGAGTAGCGCCCGCATATGAAAACGGTGTTCAAACCACACAAGTGAGGTATCGCGGCGATCGTTAGAGCGAGAGCAATAATTCTAGCCCTAGACCTCCTCTGTATCTCAAAAAATGCAACCTGTAGAATTTTTTAAACATCGCCTATCGAGATTTTTAAGGGTAAAAGTTTGACGCCATGCCACGAGCGGGCGCAATTTTTAAGCGTGACATGTTGGGTATCATTTTACTCGGCGTAACATTATCTTTCACAATATGTAAAAAAATTGGGCCAAGTTTATTGTTGTCTTATTTTTTAATTTAAAAAAGTGATTTTTTTCCAAAAAAAGTGCGCTTGTAAGACCGCTGCGCAAATACGGTGTAACAAAAAGTATTGCAATGACCGCCATTTTATTCTCTAGAGTGTTAGAAAAAAATATATATATAATGTTTGGGGGTTTTAAGTAATTTTATAGCAAAAAAAAATGTTTTAGTCTCGTAAACAACGAATCTGAAAAACAGGCCCGGGGCTAAAGTGGTTAAAGCCTTTCTGAGAGGTTTAAAAGGGGTCTACCTATTTCTTGGGACTCCCCTTTTACAAGTTACCCAACACTTTGTCTATTTAGACGCTTTAGACACGTCTAGCAGCGCCACCATCCCAATATTTGCACATTTATACAGGAACCCACTTGGATATCTATTAAAGCAACCCAGCCAGACGTGTTGTTGATGCTCATAGATTTTATCCATCTGGTAAGCAGATTCTCTATAAGAGGTGGAGGTGGAGGCTCTTCTGTCCTGTAGAACCACAATTTATTTCTGGGACATTCTTCTGAAATTGAGACTTACCCTGGAGTTGAATATTAACACCTTATGAACTTTTGCTTCCTTTGATGTCGTGCGTTATACACTGGAGCACTTGGTGTTGGTTCTTTATTTACACTTTTTTATATTAAGTAATAATTTTTTGTATTCAATGTTCATTTATTTTCATCATTTGTATCACATTCACTATTGATGTATCAATTTACGCAGCGCGGCATACCATAGTTATGTACTGTGACATACTGAAGCAGAGCATGATCCCCTCCCTTCAGAGATTGGGCCGCAGGGTAGTATTCCAACATGATAACCACCCCAAACACTCCTCCAAGACCACCACTGCCTTGCTAAAGAATCTGAGGGTGAAGGTGATGGACGGGCCAAGCATGTCTCCAGACCGAAACCCTAATGATCATCTGTGGGGGGAGGGGAAAGAGAGCAAGGTCTCCAACATCCACCAGCACCATGATGTCATCATGGGGGAGGGGAAGAGGACTCCAGTGACAACCTGTGAAGCTCTGGTGACCTCCATGCCCAAGAGGGTTAAAAATAATGACGGCCACACAAAATATTGACACTTTGGGGCCGAATTTGGACATTTTCACTTAGGGGTGCCCTGACTTTTGTTGCCAGCAGTTTAGACATGAATGGCTGTGTGTTGTGTTATTTGTTATACAATCTGTACACTCACTACACAACCCCTCCCCCCCTGTGTAAACTCCTCCCCCCCATGTACACTCACTACACAACATTGTAGATACAAAGACCCCTCCCCCTGTCTAAACCCCTCCCCCCATGTACACCCCCCATGTACACTACTACACACTACACAACATTGGAGATACAAAGTGTAATTTATTCAGTGTTGTCACATGAAAAGATACAAGAAATCTATGTAAACATCAATTGAAATTGAAAAAAGAGTCCTTGTGCCCCACCCAGAGTCCTTGTGCCCCACCCAATCAGAGTCCTCATTCCCCACCCAGAGTCCTTGTGCCCCACCCAGAGTCCTCATGCCCCACCCAATCAGAGTCCTCATGCCCCACCCAATCAGAGTCCTCATGCCCCACCCAGAGTCCTCATGCCCCACCCAATCAGAGTCCTCATGCCCCACCCAGAGTCCTCATGCCCCACCCAGAGTCCTCATGCCCCACCCAGAGTCCTCATGCCCCACCCAGAGTCCTCATGCCCCACCCAGAGTCCTCATGCCCCAATCAGAGTCCTCATGCCCCAATCAGAGTCCTCATGCCCCACCCAATCAGAGTCCTCATGCCCCACCCAATCAGAGTCCTCATGCCCCACCCAATCAGAGTCCTCATGCCCCACCCAATCAGAGTCCTCATGCCCCACCCAATCAGAGTCCTCATGCCCCACCCAATCAGAATCCTCATTCCCCACCCAATCAGAATCCTCATTCCCCACCCAATCAGAGTCCTCATGCCCCACCCAATCAGAATCCTCATGCCCCAATCAGAGTCCTCATGCCCCAATCAGAGTCCTCATGCCCCAATCAGAGTCCTCATGCCCCAATCAGAGTCCTCATGCCCCAATCAGAGTCCTCATGCCCCAATCAGAGTCCTCATGCCCCAATCAGAGTCCTCATGCCCCACCCAATCAGAGTCCTCATGCCCCACCCAATCAGAGTCCTCATGCCCCACCCAATCAGAGTCCTCATTCCCCACCCAATCAGAGTCCTCATGCCCCAATCAGAGTCCTCATGCCCCACCCAATCAGAGTCCTCATTCCCCACCCAGAGTCCTCATGCCCCACCCAATCAGAGTCCTCATGCCCCACCCAATCAGAATCCTCATTCCCCACCCAATCAGAGTCCTCATGCCCCAATCAGAGTCCTCATGCCCCAATCAGAGTCCTCATGCCCCAATCAGAGTCCTCATGCCCCAATCAGAGTCCTCATGCCCCAATCAGAGTCCTCATGCCCCACCCAATCAGAGTCCTCATGCCCCACCCAGAGTCCTCATTCCCCACCCAGAGTCCTCATTCCCCACCCAGAGTCCTCATTCCCCACCCAGAGTCCTTATGCCCCACCCAGAGTCCTCATGCCCCACCCAGAGTCCTCATGCCCCACCCAGAGTCCTCATTCCCCACCCAGAGTCCTCATGCCCCACCCAGAGTCCTCATGCCCCACCCAGAGTCATTATCCCCCACCGATGTGCAAAGTTCACATTGTTGTGCACTCACCGATCCCTGGGGTTCAGCAGGGTACGGGGGGAAGTCATAGAAGAGGATCGGATTGGTGGGGGCGGGGATCACTTCCTCGCTGTCGCTCTCTGTGTAATATAAAAAGAGTCACTCCGGACTGATCGGCACAAATTATAAACAAGTCACATGACTAATGATGTCTTACCGAATGTCCCATCCCCCGCTGGCTCCGCCTGGAGTCGTTGCAGCAATTTCCTCAGACGGCCCAACCTGCGATCTACTCTACAGCGCAGCAGGACCTGGAACACGGAACATGGAAGTCAAGCCACAGAACATGGAACACGGAGCATGGAACACGGAACACGGAGCATGGAAGTCAAGCCAAGCCACGGAGCATGGAACACGGAGCATGGAACACGGAGCATGGAACACGGAGCATGGAAGTCAAGCCAAGCCACGGAGCATGGAGCACGGAGCATGGAACACGGAGCACGGAACACGGAGCATGGAACACGGAGCATGGAACACAGAGCATGGAGCACGGAACACGGAGCACGGAACACGGAGCACGGAGCATGGAACACGGAGCATGGAACACGGAGCATGGAACACGGAGCATGGAACACGGAGCATGGAACACGGAGCATGGAACACAGAGCATGGAGCACGGAGCACGGAACACGGAGCACGGAGCATGGAACACGGAGCATGGAGCACGGAGCATGGAGCACGGAGCATGGAGCACGGAATAAATATATATAGAGGTCTCTCCCCCATTTTTAACTGTGGGGCGTGTCCTATATATGAATAAAAATGGGAGCAAGGCCTCTCTATATAACTGGGGGGGGGGCGTGTCCTATAGATAATAAAAATGGGGGCGAAGCCTCTCTATACAGCTGGGGGCGTGTCCTATAAATAAAAATGGAGGCGAGGCCTCTATATAAATAAAAATGGGGTCGTGGTCTATATATAAATAAAAATGGGGGCGAGGCCTCTCTATATAACTAGGGGCGTGTCCTTACACAGACAGGTGCCCCCTTTGGCCCCTCCGGACATCGGGAGGTGTGGATGATGTCCCGGGTGACCCGTGGTTTCAGCACCTGATCGCGGTCTCACCTTGCGGGCGGCCTGCTGGAAACGTCGCAATGCTCGGTTCCTATTGGCCCAGAGCTCGTTCAGGTAAAGGTCGAACTGAGGCTGAAGTGTGGGAATCTGCGGAGGACACACAATGCGTTATCTTATGTCATGTATGTAGATGGAGGAGATAATCCCCGACCTCCGACTCACCGGCTCTGACCTCCGCAGCACCCGCCGGGACACGGCGCTCACACACTGACCTCTGTATTCTCCATGGAAGTCGGGGGTTCCGATCATCACCTGCGTCACAGAAATACAGTGATTGGGTCATAGATATGACCCCGCCCCCACACACACATAAACACGATATATGACTCTGCAAATGCAATTAAAGTAAATCTAAAGAAATGTTTGGGGTTTGGATGGGGGGGAGGATATAAGACTGAAGGGGGGAGGATACAAGACTGAAGGGGGGAGGATACAAGACTGAAGGGTGGAGGATACAAGACAGTAGGGGGGAGGATACAAGACTGAAGGGGGGAGGATAGAAGACTGAAGGGGGTGGGGGGTGGGGAGGGGATAAGACTGAAGATGAGGTCGGAGGTCAGATTGGACAGATCTGGTTGGTGGAGGATAGTGAGGTGTAATCATCTCTGACCTGATATTCCTCCTCTGCGCTCAGACGTTCCTCTCGTATTCGCTGACGTTGTCGGGGAGAGGCGGGGTCACTGCCGCGGTGGATCTGCCTGTGAAGTGGAGGAACGAGAGGATTACTGTCTGTGGTTGGCGGAGACGTTCCCGGCGTGTATCAGACACTTCCATGGAACACCTCCCAACCACCCCTCTGTCCAGTGCCTCCACCCTTAAAACCATTCTTCTGTCCAGTGCCTCCATTCTCCCAACCACCCCTCTGTCCAGTGCCTCCACCCTCCCAACCACTTCTCTGTCCAGTGCCTCCACCCTCCCAACAACCCCTCGGTCCAGTGCCTCCACCCTCCCAACCACCCCTCTGTCCAGTGTCTCCACCCTCCCAACAACCCCTCTGTCCAGTGCCTCCACCCTCCCAACAACCCCTCTGTCCAGTGCCTCCACCCTCCCAACCACTCCTCTGTCCAGTGCCTCCACCCTCCCAACCACTCCTCTGTCCAGTGCCTCCACCCTCCCAACCACTTCTCTGTCCAGTGCCTCCACCCTCCCAACAACCCCTCTGTCCAGTGCCTCCACCGTCCCAACAACCCCTCTGTCCAGTGCCTCCACCCTCCCAACCACCCCTCTGTCCAGTGCCTCCACCCTCCCAACAACCCCTCTGTCCAGTGCCTCCACCCTCCCAACCACCCCTCTGTCCAGTGCCTCCACCCTCCCAACCACCCCTCTGTCCAGTGCCTCCACCCTCCCAACAACCCCTCTGTCCAGTGCCTCCACCCTCCCAACAACCCCTCTGTCCAGTGCCTCCACCCTCCCAACCACTCCTCTGTCCAGTGCCTCCACCCTCCCAACCACTCCTCTGTCCAGTGCCTCCACCCTCCCAACCACTTCTCTGTCCAGTGCCTCCACCCTCCCAACAACCCCTCTGTCCAGTGCCTCCACCCTCCCAACAACCCCTCTGTCCAGTGCCTCCACCCTCCCAACAACCCCTCTGTCCAGTGCCTCCACCCTCCCAACCACTCCTCTGTCCAGTGCCTCCACCTTCCCAACCACTCCTCTGTCCAGTGCCTCCACCCTCCCAACCACTCCTCTGTCCAGTGCCTCCACCCTCCCAACCACTCCTCTGTCCAGTGCCTCCACCCTCCCAACCACTCCTCTGTCCAGTGCCTCCACCCTCCCAACCACTCCTCTGTCCAGTGCCTCCAGCCTCCCAACCACTCCTCTGTCCAGTGCCTCCAGCCTCCCAAGCACTCTTCTGTACAGTGCCTCCACCCTTTTAATCACTCTTCTGTCCAGTGCCTCCGCCCTCCCAACCACTCCTCTGTCCAGTGCCTCCACCCTCCCAACCATTCTTCTGTCCAGTGCCTCCACCCTCCAACCACTCTTCTGTCCAGTGCCTCCACCCTCCTAACCACTCTTCTGTCCAGTGCCTCCACCCTCCCAACCACTCCTCTGTCCAGTGCCTCCACCCTCCCAACCACTCCTTTGTCCAGTGCCTCCACCCTCCCAACCACTCCTCTGTCCAGTGCCTCCACCCTCCCAACCACCCCTCTGTCCAGTGCCTCCACCCTCCCAACCACCCCTCTGTCCAGTGCCTCCACCCTCCCAACCACTCTTCTGTCCAGTGCCTCCACCCTCCCAACCACTCTTCTGTCCAGTGCCTCCACCCTCCCAACCATTCTTCTGTCCAGTGCCTCCATCCTCCAACCACTCCTCTGTCCAGTGCCTCCACCCTCCCAACCACTCCTCTGTCCAGTGCCTCCACCCTCCCAACCACTCCTCTATCCAGGTAAAGAAAGGAGCACAATATTCACCAGCGCAGCTGATTGGCCTCCTCCTCCGCCACATTCTGCTGCACGACTTGCTGGAACAAAGTCTCCTTCTCTTGGCGGCTTTTCTTACCGGGACAGGTGAGGCCTGGCGGAGAGGAGTACAGGTAGATGTGAGCATGGATAATATATTATAATCTCCTCTCCCTCATATAATAATAGAGAGGGTCCCCTCACCTTCCCGCATCTCCTTCAGTCTGAGTTTCCCCGGCTGCTGGTTCAGGACGGTGGCCACAGCGTGAGGATTGGAGAGATTGAGCGGGAATCGCAGATTCTGGAACTCGATGACCTGAGAGCGGTGTATATAGTAATATATTGTGTATAGAATCACATTGTGTTCTGATTGGTTATCATTAGACACATCTGAGCGTACAACAATCCCGCTACCGACCGCGGTTCATGGTGACGTACCCGTGACGCGTTCTGCTGCAGAGAATGTAAATGTCTCTTCTTGCGGGAGATCCTCGGTGCCGCTCTCTCGGGGCCCTTCAGGCTCACCTTGGAGGAAACGTCAACTTTTTCAGACTCTTCCTTCCTTTAGAGACAAGAGAGCCGCCATTAGAGGAACCCAACCAACGTCCATAACACACACATGGCGTAGGATTGGCTGCGCCGGCGATATACGTACACGGCAGAGAGGTTCGGGGAGCACGTCCCGGTGAAGACACAGCTGTATGGTTTGGCATTGAACTCAGAAATCAGTAATTCCAGGCTGATCTGAGCCGTTCCGTAGCTGGAAGGGGTGAACGTGACCTTCACTTCAACTCCGCCATTCCCGGAAATAACGCCTGAAAGAGATTGGAAACACTTTGTATACCGAACAATCACCACATCGACCCCCGCCCACCCCGCGTCCAGCTATACGCCCCCCTCTGGATGGAGAGGTTACTGCAACCTAAGGTTGCCACCTCATGCCTTTAAACCCAAACAGATATGAATTACACGGGTTGTGTGGCTGATTAAGGTGGTAATTAACCACTTCAGCCCCGGACCATTTGGCTGGCCAAAGACCAGGCTCCTTTTTGCGATTCGGCACTGCGTCGCTTTAACTGACAATTGCGCGGTCGTGCGACGTGGCTCCCAAACAAAATTGGCGTCCTTTTTTTCCCACAAATAGAGATTTCTTTTGGTGGTATTTGATCACTTCTGCAGTTTTTATTTTTTTGCGCTATAAACAAAAATTGTGAAAAAAAAAAATCAAAATTTTTTACTTTCTGCTATAATAAATATCCCCCCAAAAAATATATAAAACATTTTTTTCCTCAGTTTAGGCCGATACGTATTCTTCTACACATTTTTGGTAAAAAAAAAAAAAAAAAAAAAAAAAATCGCAATAATCGTTTATTGATTGGTTTGCGCAAAAGTTATAGGCCAAGATTCACAGAGAGTTGGGTGCACATTACACCGACATAGCGCAAACGCCGTACGCTACACCAATGTAGCGCGGAGAGGCATGCACTGCATTCAGCAAGCTATTGCTCCCAACGCTGCGTGGTGTATTTTTCGAAGGCGCAGGCCGGCGTAGGTGGAAGTGGGCGTGACCCCACGCAAATGATGGTCCTAACATGGTGCAGTGTTTTATGCCCAGTGTATCACGAACTGTGCATGCGCCGTGATGTGGACGCTTGCCCAGCACCCTTATGCGCATGCTCACAACCACGCCGGCACAACTGTCAAAGCTACGCCGGATCATCACGTACGCCGTGAACATAACGTACGCCCAATACGCCGGCCTGTGTTCTGTGGTGCTGACCTTTGCATGTCTGTTGCCGGGTTGCGCCTCATCTATGGGAAATAACTTTATTCCGGACGTACAATTTACGCGCACCTCGCGCAGCATGCGTCGGGCGCATTTACGTTTGTGAATCGTCGTAGTTCCCTCATTTGCATGTTTGAATGTCTAATCAATGGGAGCAGCACCAAGCGTCTATACGAAAAGTACGCCCACGCTACGCCGGGGTAAGTAAGCTACGTCGGGGGAGGGTGGCCAGTTTTTAGGCGTCCGTTGGTTTGTGGGTCCGGTGCACAGATACGCCGGCGCAAATTTGCACTTACGTCGGCGTAAGTACTTTGTGAATCTGGGCCATAGTGTCTACCAACTAGGGGATAGTTTTGTAGCATTTTTAATAATATTTTTTGTTATTGGTAATGGCGGCGATCAGCGATTTTTATCATGACTGCGACAATATGGCGGACACATCGGACACCTCTGACACCATTTTGGGACCATTCACATTTTTACAGCGATCAGCACTGTAAAAATGACACTGGGAGTGAAGGAGTTGACCTGTAGGGGGCGCTGAAGGGGTTAGGTGTGTCCTAGGGAGTGATTCTAACTGTTTGGGGCGTAGCTACGGGTAACGCGTCACTGATCGCTGTTCCCGATGACAGGGAACATTCGATCAGTGACATGTCACTAAGAAGAACAAGGAGATGTTGCGTTTACAGTGACCTCTCCCCGTTCTTCAGCTCTGTGACCCGATCGCGGGACACCAAATCCACGGGTCCCGCAGGCACAGTCACGGAGCTCGCAAATTAAAGGGGACGTATATATACGCCCATTTGCGCAGCCGTGCCAGTCTGTTGACGTAAAAACTTGTGCGGTGGTCGGTTGGTGCCTCATCTGCATTAAATCAGCCTTTAGAACCTGTGTAATCAGGGCTGTCTTAATGAGAGGGCACACATGGGCACTGCCCAGGGGCCCGGCTGCATGGGGGGCCCCTGCACTTTCCCCAAAGCAGCTGGTCCTTGAGCCCACGCTCCCCTGAAATTGGGGGCCCCATGATGGCACTGAGAGTGATAGATACACAGGGGGGGGGGCAGACTGCCTCCTACCTACTTGATGTCTGTTTACCTGCACTGTCATTATTGTAGGGGCCCCAGAGTATTTCTTTGCCCAGGGGCCCATGATGCTATTAAACGGCCCTGCGTGTAATCCATAGGTGTTCGGGTTTAAAGGGATGAGGTGACAACTCTAGTGCAGGCCCCTCCTCCTGCACCCCTATTGGACTTCCCCACCTCGCTAATCATGTTAAAGAGTTTATAAAAGTGATTAGCCTCACATCTACTTTAATGATTAACTCCAGGCAAACGTTTCGTGTTCCGAGAAAAAAGTCATAAAATCATTTCTCTAATGAGCCGCTTTAAACTTCCTGAAATCTCTCTAATATGGAGTCTCTCTATAAGCCAGCTGGAAGCTGAAATTAGGCTGGCAGTGGGCGTGTCTACTCTGTAAGATGATAAGTAGGAGGTAAAGCTACTAAGGAGGTTTATAGGTTAGAAGAGATCTCAGGGTGGGTGCCGCCATTGTGGCAATCTCTACTGGTGTTCCGGAGAGCAGGAAGGGGGCGGGGCAGTGGCACAGAGTTGGCAGAATTGCACCCTTGTGAGGTTATGCTGGAATGGAGATCACATGACAACGTGTGTCAGTCTACACATCCTGCGCAGACATATTCTGTGTGTCTCTAGGCACAGCTCCCAACTGCCCCCGATTTGGAGCAATGTCCCTCTCCCCCCCTCATGCGTCCTTCATTTTGGTCTGATCTATAGAGTTTAGATCGGCACAATTAATTGGCAAGAATCGTTATCGCAATATTTTTCCCGTTGTGATCTCGACAAAGTGTTTCCCGATCTTTGGCATGTAGAAACGTTTTCTCTCTACTCTCAGCCATCAAAAGTCAAAGTCTGGGCAGACTGCTAAGTTGTAAAACATTCTATCAGTTGTGAGGGGTTAGCTCGGTAGCGGGTGTGTGTGACCCCCTGGGTGGGTACACTACACGCTGAACTATACAGAAAGGCAGTAGAGGACGGTTGAAAACAAAGGATATGGTTTATTCTTCCATATTGCTGGATACAAGTGCAAGCATCAAAACAGCATAAACAAAACAAAACATAAAATAAACCCTGGCCACTTGGGGCGTCTACCTTCCCAACACAGGAACCTACCTATGGAGTCTGGCACAGCCTACTGCTGGGCAGACACTGCTGGTCATACAGCAGAAAACAAAAAAGTCTCTTTGATATTTATCACACAGAAAAATCAACAAGCACCTCACCTCTTCAGAAATCACTGCTCTCCTTCACTCAAAAAGCCTCAGGATGCAGCAATCAGTAGTCATCCTTTGGATAACTTATAGAGGCCTTAATTACCTCATTCTGAACAACTGAAGCTATCCAAGGTCCTTAAAGGGTCACTAAAGGAAAAACATTTTTTTGCTGAAATGACTGTTTACAGGGTATAGAGACATAAAAGTTAACTGATTATTTTAAAAATGATTAAAAATAGATACAAATAAATCATATGTGCCTCTAGTTTCACTTTCGTTTTTAAAATGGTTTCATGTTTCTGTGAAGTAGAAAGAGACACAGAACAAAAACAAACACATCCAGGGCAGTGTTTTGTTTTTAAAATGAATCTGATTGGTTCTGAGGAGTTTTAGACACACAGCTTGGACCACAGTGAAAAGCTGCCATGAGATTTTTCATAGGGAGCCAGACAAGCAGGAAGTGTGGAGATCAGAGCAGAATTACAGCAACTTCAAAGCAAAAACCAACAATGAGGATATGAAAACAGTACTGCAGTAAGGTAAAGGAAGCTATTTAGCTAAAAAAAAAAATTTCCTTTAGTGATCCTTTAAACCTTTCTGGCCATTTCTGCAGCCGACACCTAATAGCAATTGGTGTATTGTCTAAACAAGGCAGAAATGTATCTCCCGTCTGTGACAACACCCACAGATTTACCTGACTGAGTCTAAACATTGTATCCATTTTTTTAATTTATTTTTTTAAATGTAAGGCTGCTTTCACACCGAGGCATATTTCAGGTGTTTTAGCGCTAAAAATAGCGCATAAATAACGCCTGAAATACTCCTGCCCAGCATTTCACACTGAGGCGATGCGCTGGCGGGAGAAAAAAAAATCTCCTGCAAGCAGCATCTTTGGAGCGGTGAGAGGAGCGGCGTGTCTATGGTTCCTTCACGGCGCCTTCCCATTGAAAACAATGGGACACCGCAGTGATACCGCCCGCAATGCGCCTCTGCAGAGGCGCATTTCCGGTGGCATTAAGCCTTTTTCGGCTGCTAGCGGGGGTTAATAACGCACCGCTAGCGGCCGAATACCGACGCAATTCCGACAGTATAGAAAATAGCGGCGCTACACGACCACCGCACATCCTGACCCAGTGTGAAAGGGGTCTTATTATTTCTTCAAAGATTTTTTCAATTATAACAAAAAAACGATAAACAATATCAAGAAAAGGAAAAAAATATATATTACAGTAAACAAAAAAAAACAAAAAACAAATCTAGCCATTTGACCAGACTAGAAAAAATAGATACAATCAGAAATTAGGACCTGCAGTGTATCAAATTAACACTTCATATGCTTAGGAATATTAACCCAAAAAACAAAAAGAAATAAAAAAAATGTGTCTTATTAAAGGGGTGTTCCACCCAAAAAAATGACCCCTTCTCAATCCACTCCTCACCCCCATACATGCCACATTTGGCATGTAATTTTTTTGGGGGGGGAGTGGGGGCTTCAGTAGGAGTGGGACTTCCTGTCCCACTTCCTGCTTCCGCCGAGGGGCTGGTTAGGCGATTAAGCCTTAATCGCCTACACCAGCCCCCTCCCTGTAGGCGATCACATGGGACACTGACAGGTCCCATGCGATCGCCTCTCCAATCAGCGGCGAGCCGCGCCGCGCACGCATGCGCAGTACGGCTCGCGCATGCGCAGTGGGTGCCCGGCCGTGAAGCCGAAGGCTGTCACGGCTGGGTGCCCACAGTCAGGATGGAGACGCCGGCCGGGGAGGGGGGCAGAGGAGCGGAGCCCCGGTCGGCGCGTCGCTGGAACGCAGGAGCAGGTAAGTGAGTGTTTATTAAAAGCCAGCAGCTACACTTTTTGTAGCTGCTGACTTTTAATAAACACAACTTAGGGCTGGAACACCCCTTTAAGAATATTACCACTATTGTCAACCTAAGGTACATTCCCTTCCTATTTCTGCCTGAATTCTTCCTGAACATCAATTTGACTTTTACATCAAAGGAATAGACTTCTGTATGTAAATTAGGAACGTATTGCTTCCAGAATTGCTGAGGACTCTGGAGGGGGCTGAAAGCGGAGGGACACCCCCCCCCTGCTCAATGTCGGACATCACCCCCCCGCTCAATGTCGGAAGCGACCATCATAGTAAATCACAAGGAGGGGAAAGAAAAATTGATGCCCTCATCCTACCGCCCAATTTCTCTGCTATCTACCGATGTTCAGATCCTAGCTAAAATTCTTGCAACCCGCATAAATAGATTTATCAGTAACCTTATCCACCCAGATCAGTCAGGGTTTATACCAGGCAGGGCAACAAGTATCAACGTCATCAGAAGAACCTTTCTAAATCTACAAATACCAACGGATAATGAGGGGCCCAGAGCGGTGCTGTCCCTCGATGCCGCCAAGGCTCGAATGGACATACTTATGGAAAGTATTAGAGAGCTTCGGCATCAGACCTCACTTTATCAGATGGGTCAAATTGCTGTACAGCGAACCAAGAGCGAAAGTCAAAACAAACAAACAATGAGGCCGCGTACACACGATCGAATTTGTCCGCTGAAAACGGTCCGATGGACCGTTTCAGCAGACATCTCCGATCGTGTGTACGGGCTAGCGGACAGGTTTGTCCATCGGACAAATTTCAAAGCATGCTTTGAAATTTGTCCGCTACAAACCTGTCCGTCAGATATGTCCGCTGGTTAGTACGGGAAACCAGCGGACATATCCTCCCGCACATGCTTCGTATCCTGTGAATGGATCCGACGCAAGCGCGCGGAAGTGTTTACTTCCTGGTGCGTGACGTAGCAGTGACGTGGCGGCGTCAACGTCACCGCCGCATTACCACGCTGTCTGCCGGCGGGGATTTTGATCCGATGGTGTGTACACACCATCTGACCGAAATCCGATGAGACATGTCCACTCTAAACTGTCCGTCGGACAAGTTTGAGCGGACATATCTCATCGTGTGTACGAGGCCTGAGACGTCTGAAGTTTTCCAGCTGGAGCGAGGGACGAGGCAGGGGTGTCCTCTATCCCCCCTTCTGTTCGCCCTCGCTATGGAACCACTTGCAATTATGGCCAGGGCGAGGTCGGACATAATGGGGTTTAGAAGACACCTGGGGGAAGACAAGATCGCACTCTTCGCAGACGATGTTTTGTTTTTCCTAGGAGATGTTGAAACCACACTAGATAAAGCGATGCAATTGGTAGACGAATTCGGACAGTTTTCAGGCCTGACCATCAACTGGGAAAAATCCGCCTTGCTACCACTGGATCCAGTCGATCTCCAGTTTCTGCCAGGTGCCTCCCAATTAAGTGTGGTCACAAAATTTAAATATCTAGGGATCTGGATAACGAAGGATGTAACCCAATACGCTAATTTAAATCTCGCTCTGTCACCTTCTTCAAATAAAGAACCATTAAGTTCTTTTCTGGTTTACAAGGTGTTAAGTCCCTCCTTTTTGTATGGTATGGGGGTCATAAGGTGGTGGGATTTAAAGGGTTAAGAAATAGGTTTTTTTTTTTCTTTTTTTTCCCCCCTTTCTTCCAATTAATGAATTTGGTGGGAAGGGGTCATAAGAATAGGAAATGTGGCCTTAAAGAGATGTCACAGGTACGAAATAAAGAACTATCAAGTTCTTCCTGGTTTATAGGGTGTTATTAAGTCCCTCCTTTTTGTACGGTACGGGGTCTTAAGGTGGTGGGATTTATAGAGTTAATTTTTTTTCACTGCTCCCCTTATCTCCCTCGACCTCTTGTAGGTGGAGGGTGGAGTTACGGGGGGGGGGGGGGGGGGGGGGGGGGGGGGGGGGGGGGGGGGGGGGGGGGGGGGGGGGGGGGGGGGGAGTGCGAGGGGAAGAGAGGGAAGGAGAAGTAGGAGAATAAACTGAGGGTTCTCTTGAGGAGGGGGGGGGAATTTATAAGTATTTTTATGTATGTATGGGGTTTTATTTTATTTTATTTTTTTATGTTGTAATGTTGTATGTATTGTGGTATATTATAATAAAGAAAAGAAGCAATTATAAAAAAAAAAATGTAAATCTCGCTCCATTTTTACTGAAGTGGAAAAACAAATGCGATATCTGGAAAAGACTTCCTCTGTCCGTAGCAGGACGATGTAATTTAATAAAAATGATATGGCAGCCGCAATTATTATATCTGCTCCATAATTCGCCATTATGGCTAGGACATAAGTGGTTCAAAAACATAGAATCGCTACTTAGAGAATTTATATGGAGGGGAGGTCAAGCCAGGATAAGTCTGCAAACACTTCAACTCCCTGTAAATGAGGGGGGATATGGCGGTTCCACACCCAAGGCTATACTTTATAGCAGGGGTCCTCAAACTACGGCCCGTGGGCCGCATGCGGCCCGCCGAGCACCTTTATCCGGCCCACTGCATGCAGGGCTGGTAGACTGCTGTGTCATTAGCTCACTGAAAAGTTTGGGCGCGCTGTGATAGTAGTCCCTCCTCTTAGACCGGCTCGTGTGATAGACGCAGTGTTCTGTCTATCACATGAGTTAGTCTAGGAGGAGGGTGGGACTACTATCACAGCGCGCCCAAACTTTTCAGTGATCTTCTGACACAGTGACTTTTATCACAGCGCGCCCAAACTTTTCAGTGAGCTTCTGACACAGCAGGAGCAGGAGATCCTGATGCACACACAGACAGGTCAGACATCGTTTGGCACAGTAAGGCTGCAATGGGCTTGTAATGATTGTGGGGGGCTACAATGGTGAGGGGGGCTTGTGATAATGGTGAGGGGGGCTTGTATGATGGTGGGGGGCTTGTAATGATAGGGGGGGTTGTAATGATGGTAAGGGGAGCTTGTAATGATGGTGGGGGGCTGCAATGGTGAGGGGAGCTTGCAATGATGGACCCGGCCCTCTAACGGTCTGAGGGACAGTGAACTGGCCCCCCTGTTTAAAAAGTTTGAGGACCCCTGCTTTATAGCGTCACAATTGCAACATCTGGCGGGGTGTGGAACCGCTGAGGGAGATTGTTCCATCAGCCGACTGTTGTTAACAGGAAATCCCCACAAATTGCTGGTGGAAGCCCTAGAGGCAGACTTCTTCCCCCATAAATATCCGACTACAAAATAAGTTATTAAAGTATGGCATATAACACAGGCACTATTGGGATATGCTGGCCCAACAGAATTCCCCCCCTATCCCCCCCCCCCCCCTATGGAAAAAAAACTATTTACAGGAAGTAATAAGTATAAAAGAACCGGGAGAGTAGAGGAGACCAGGTATAAACCATTTAAAGCACCCGTTTAAGGGCAACACCGTGAAAACATTCCTAGAATTAGTAAGGGAATTTAATAATCCAAACAAAACATTTCACAAATACCTACAAGTTCGTCATGCCATTCAAGCACCATTCAACTCCCAAACAGTTATATGGGCGCAGATCCTCAATGTAACTAAGGCAAGAACAGCTAAGGGCTTAATATCAGCAATGTACAACAGTTTGGGCGCTAGTGGGATAAGTAGAGCCGTGGGAACAATATCATCTGAACGGTGGGATAGGATCCTTCAACAAGGTGCCTTGGTCTCAATCGCCCCTGCGCAAAGACTGTCCCACCTGTTTTTACTACACAGGGTATACTATACCCCTCATAAAATGTTTAAACTAGGGTGGAGACAAAACAATGAATGCCCAAGATGTAAAGATAAAGGGGATCTCATGCACATGGTCTGGAAGTGCCCAAAGCTTTATGGCTTCTGGGTGGAAATAATAGAGAGGATAAATGAGGCATTTGGAACTTCCTTCGACCCAGTGGCTAGGATTTGCCTCTTGGGGTGCATGGAGGACACAAGAGTACCTCAGGGCAACCAGGAGGCAGTATTGAGATTCCTCTTCCAGGCACGCAAGATGATAGCTCAAAAATGGCAGGCACATGTTCCTCCGTCTGTAGAAAATTGGATAGCGACTATGAAATTAACAATTTTAAGTGAAAGAGTGTACTTCATTAGACGGGGAACTACGGGAAATTTGCTAGAATATGGGGGGGGCGTGTCAGAGGGCTGTTGGGAACCCCTTGTAGGGGAACCCGATGGCAGTTCCTCCGGGATATCACGCCCCCCGCCAGTAACGGTCGCCACCCGTTGCGGTGGGGGTGGGATTGCTGGGAGCTCCTTTAGGGTGTAGCACTCCCCGGGAAGTTGGCCCTCGATATCAAACAAAGAGTTAAGTGAAAAGCTAAATGGCCTCCTCTCCTCTTGATCAGTCGATCAACCAATAGGGTAGTACTCCTCTCTAGGCAGGGGTAGGGAGGGGGGAAGGGAGAGGTAAGATTCTTGGCTAGGAGAGCTAGCAGGCATCAGGTATCTTTGGTTATGCAAACTAGGAATACATTTAGTATTGGTTGAATGTCTGGTTTCTTTTCTTGTCTGTATGTTGTAACCATGTTACCTGTTCAATTGATTGTTTGTTGGAGCAAGTTAATAAAAAAATCTAATAAAAAACAATCGAATAAAAAATAAAAAAAATTAGGAACGTTTAACCACTTCCCTACCGAGTCATTGTAAAATGACATCGGCGGGAACCCTCCCTCCTTCCGGGTGGACGTCATATGACATCCTGGGCTTCCTAGGCGGCAAGCGCCCCGCCGCATCGCTTGGGACCCCGGTGAGCGTGCCCAGTGGCCACGATGTCCGCCGGGCACTCGCGATTGCCTGCAATCACAGCAGGACCATGGATCTGTGTGTGTAATGATGGGGTGTAGTAGTAGAAATATTTGCCAGCACACCATGGAACAGCGTAAATAGCGTCCAAATGAATGTTTTATTGCATGATCACAACACAAAGAGAGTGCAACGTTTCGGAGCCACGTAGAGCCCCTTCGTCAGGCATGTGATGATATCACTACATGCCTGACGAAGGGGCCTTACGTGGCTCATTACAGGAATGATATTCTTAACCTATGTGTCAGGACCGGGATTTGAACCTGGGACCTGTGTCTGGCAGTGAGCCTTCTCACTGAGCTATCTGGGATGCTGGACAGCTCCCTGTCTGTTCTGCTGGACAAACCCATCTGATCCATTGGACCTTGCTGCCTTGTGTCTTGATTGTCTTGAACCTTGAACCCCTTGCTCCTCCCACAAACTTCCTGATATAAGCCATGTCTCTGCACTTCCTCCTTGCCAGAATATTGTGCTATCTCCAGCCTGTATCTCGCTCCTGTCTTCTCTGCTGCCATCCATATTTGCCACTGCTCGTTATCGACCCTTGGCTTGTTATCGACTACGCTTCTGCCTGATCCCAACCTACAGATACTCATTACCGACCTTTTGCCTTGTTTACCGACCACTCTTCTGTTTGATCCTTGCCTGCTTATCTGCTATTGTACCCCGGCTTTCTCACCTCCTGGTGGGGCGATCCTGAGGACCGCGACCTGGTGCTAACACGCAGCAAAATCCATCTCCACCTTCAGGAGCTCTGGTGAACACCGGTTAGCGCTTAGATTCCGCACCTCAGGTGACCCTGTGTCATCAGCCAGGGTGACCTGCTCTGCTGCTATAGCTATTGGCCTCTGAGCCTGACCCCAGACCGTGAGACTATGTGTGAGACTGTGACAAACGAAAGGGGGTAATAAGGCAAATCTCAGGCATTCAGCTGAAAGATATTAAAGGAGATAACTCCCCCTATAATTCTGAAGAGACATCAAATGCTCTGAAGTCTTCTATGATAAATGTGCCTCTTTTTTTTTTTTTTCCTTCTTTCTTTCTTTTTTCTGTATATACCTATACATTTAAACCTATAAACTAGTACCGCTAAATGCTGTTAAGACCAAACAATACACACAGTTTGATGTAACAGACAGCATAAAGACAGCATAAGGGCAGTATTTGAAGTGAGACTGTGGTAAGCAGAGAGGCGGGTGGACTAAGGGGAAGAAAAAAAAAAAAAAAAAAAACTCCCCACATAGCCTTGTTAACATAAATTCATGTTTAATAAATTATTAACTCCGAACGCAAGGAAATAACATAATAAGGCAAAAGACCGGGTCCGTTAGTACACCAAATCCAAGGGATAAGGGTCTTCCTAGTCCAACCCCTCCACAAAAAAAAAAGAGAGAAAGAGTGGAAGGAAATCGTCCCCCAATCCTTTCTTCACGATCTCTCTCGCTGTTTCCCTGTTTGTAGGCTGGGTGGGAAAACCTGGGACATAGTGGAAAGTTAAATAACCCCGATATATTGTTTTTTGGCCCCGTGGATAAGAGGACTGAGCATCCATCTGCACCCCCTCCTGGGCGTATAAAAAAGAAGGTGAATCAGAGGAAGAAGTTGAAGGATAAGGAGGAAAGGAAACAGGAGGTCAAGCTGGGGAAGAGAATCCGAAGAAGGGAGAATACTATGCATAGGATGACGAGCAGATCGACAAAGGGGGGCCCTCCGACTACACCAAGTAATAAAACAGTAACAAGTTCCATCAAACCGTTTATGACTAAAAAGGTGAAAGCCCAAGAACCCAGGGATTAACAAAGCAACAACAAGTTAATAAAGACAAAAAGACAGAGAATAAGAAACCCCAGGGTGGAAATCCAGGAGAAAGGTCTTTGGAATCAAGAGAAGAAGGGAATTTAGAAAGTGAATCAGAGAACAGTAGGATGGAAGAAGATCGGCCAGACGCACGCTCTCCATCAAAAGGAGAGATGGCAGCAATGCTGCTGAGACTGGAGAATGCGATTAGGGGCAAAATACAGAACCTACGGACAGACCTTGGACACCTGCTTTCCAGAATAGAGTTAATAGAAGAGAAAACGGAGAAGCATGAACTAGAATCAAACACCTTAAGACATAGGTGTCAAACACAAGGCCCGCGGGCCGAATCCGGCCCTCCATGCCATTTCATGTGGCCCTCGCACCTCCAGCTCTCCTCTGGTCCTCTTCCAGACCCTTACTTTCTGCTTTTAAGCAATGCATCCAGCTTCTTCCCAGCAGCAGCATAAGGAAAGGGGGGTGCACTGTGATGTAAGAGAGAGTGAGGGACTCAACTTCTGATGGTGGGGTGGCTCTTGACATCTAATGTAAGGGGAGGGGATGTGCTGGACATCTAATCTTACAGATACAACCGGCCCTTTTGAGGGCAATCATAATACTGATGTGGCCCAAGATGAAATTGAGTTTGACACCCCTGCCTTAAGAGGTCAAATGGAACAGATTAAACTACAACAGAGACATATTCTTTACAAACTGGAGGACCAAAAAAATAGAAATCGGAGACAAAACCTGAGAATAAGATCTATACCAGAAGAGAAAGGAGAAGAACTCAGGATAACGATACAGAAAATATTTATTCCACTATTGGAAAGAGCGTCAGAAGACCCAATCAGGATCGAAAGAGTTCACCAAGTAGGAAATCCTAAAAGAACTGACACAGCCTGAATAAGGGATGTTATAGTGAGGTTCCGGTTATACGAGGATAAGGAAGTAATATGGAAGAAATTGATTGTGTTTGGAGGATTTGAATTGCAGATATTCACCGATCTGGCCCCAGAGACTTTAGCAAGGCGACAGCTTTTAAAACCACTACTGAATAAGCTGACAGCCCAGAAAATTAAGTATAATTGGGGGTTCCCTGCTTGTTTAATCAGGACAAAAGAGGGGAGGTCTGCAACACTTAGATTTCCAGAAGATCTTAAAGAATTCTGCAGAAGACTGGACATTCAGATCCCTGACCTACCTGGATGGGAATAGAAATGGGGAAGGGGGAGGGGGCCAAAGAAAGAAATATTATAAAAAAAAAAAAAAAAAAAAAATCGGGTCCGTTTTTTTCCGGAAGGGAAAGTCCGACCCCTCCCCCCCCCCTTTGCGACGATGAGGGGGGGGGGAGGCAATCCCAAACCCCACCTAGATGAGACCTGAACCAAGATATGGAAGTTGGTTCAGAGGTCATAGTTGGCCAACAGGGGGGGAGGGGGGGGGAAGGTGAGGAGTAGGGAAGGAGGGGGGTTATTGGTTCTATCTCACCAAAATAGCCAGAAGAGAGAATAAACCTAAGGAAGAAAAGACATTAGGTTCAGGGATGGAGGCGAGGAAAAAGGGCAAAGATAAGATGCCAGTAATAAAATGTTTGTCATACAATGTAAAAGGCCTCATGAATGCTGCTGCCAGACTTATCCACCTTACCAACCGCTCAGTGTCTGCCAAACCTCTCCTCCAATCCCTGCACTGGCTCCCGATCACCCAGCGAATTAAATTCAAAATACTAACCACAACCTACAAAGCCATCCACAACTCTGCCCCAAGCTACATCACCAATCTTGTCTCTAAACATATCCCAAACCGTCCTCTCCGCTCTTCTCAAGACCTCCTACTGTCAAGCTCTCTTATCTTCTCCTCCCATGCTCGTCTCCAGGATTTCTCCAGAGCCTCTCCCATCCTCTGGAACTCACTACATTAACCTGTCCGGCTATCCCCTACTCTTGCTACCTTCAGGCGATCCCTGAAAACTCATCTCTTCAGGGAAGCCTATCATGTTTCCAACTAATCTTTTACCACTTCCATCAGCTCATTCCCCAGTTAAAACCTTTTGTACCACCTGCCCCACCCTTTTAGATTGTAAGCTCTTCTGAGCACGGCCCTCTTAATCCTCTTGTATTTTATTGTATTGTAACTGTATTGTCTGCCCTTTATATTGTAAAGCGCTGCCTAAACTGTTGGGGCTATAAAAATCCTGTGTAATAATAATAGCCTTGCTAAGAGACACAAGGTCCTAAAGGAACTGAAAAGATATAGGGCAGATATTGCCTTCCTACAGGAAACCCACCTTACAATAGAATCTAACATCAAGTTATATTCCCCATATCACCCTAGATGGTACTATAGTGATACTATCTCTAAACGAGCTAGAGGGGTGGCGATAGGAATAGCTAAAGGGGTACGGTTCGTATTGGCTGACAGATCCGGAAGGGGGATTCCTTTTTTTTTGAGAGGGAAACTAGAAGAGATGGAATGTACCCTAGCAAATGTATACGCACCAAATACCTTGCAGAAATATTAGAAAAGCTAAAAGATTTTAGACAGGGGAAGGTTATCCTAGGTGGGGATCTAAATTGTTGCATCGACCCGAACATCGACAAGACATCCCCGACGCAGGGGACTAAAAATATTCAGCTAAGAAAGATAAAAAATAGCTTATATAGAAGCCAACTGGTCGATGCGAGGCTACACATTTTATTCCCCGGTACATGGGAGCTACTCCCGGATCGACTACCTCCTTGTGGAACATAATATGTTGGAACTGGTGGTCGAGACGAGAATTGAAACCATGACGCTATCCGACCATGCCCCAATAAGTATATCTTTAAATATCGTAGGACATCAGAAGCCAGGTGAAACTTGGAGGCTAAATGAGGAATTACTGATCGAAGAGACCAGCCTAATAAGGGTGAAAAAAGAGTTAGAGGATTATTTTAGGATAAATAATACAGATGAAATATCTAAAAACAAACACTGATGGGA